>CATIWO010747214.1:0-13850 GCA_949673435.1 Macaranga tanarius | reverse complement strand
CTCTCTGGCTAATGGAGGTAAATTGGGTGGAATGAGAGTCTAACTGGTTTTGCCTACATTCGGAGGAGTTAAAAATTCCGGTAAGTTTGGAAAAAGAACGGTTGGAACCGATCTTGACATTTGCTGAAAAGGAGAATAATATGGTGGAGATATTCCATAAGTAATTCTTGGTTGAGCAGTGGTTGTCAATTGTAGAGACTCCGTTCCCTGAGGTAATGAACGATCACCTTGGGAAGTTGCTGGACGTGTTTGATTGACAACCAATGTGCTGGTAGATGCTCCACTTTGATCAAGTGGAGGATCTGAAGTGTTAGCCATGAATTAACACAGGAGGTTTTGATAAGTGTGGTCTGGAAAACAAGATTGTTTCCCACAGACGGCGCCAATTGATGAATGTCAACCTCCTCCAAGCCTACAAACACAAGAGAAAACCTTGGATGAGCCTAAGATCTTCGATCCGTAGGTTCTCCGATGCTTAAGTTAGAGAAAGTTTATTCAAGATGATCTAATAACGAAAGATATGAGCCTATATATAGGCATAAGAAGGACATACTTAGTCCTTTGTGGATTAGTATCACGAGAGTCCTAATTCCTTACCAATTAGGTCTCTTTATCTTTATTGATTATGTAGTCAGAGAGTCCTTTTTGGACTGAGATTCATGGATATGGGGACATGATATTATCATATTTATCATAATGGTAAGTGAGTATCGTTCTTACGAGAAAAAGGTCCTAAGTACTAGCTATTAATTCAATCTCCTTAGCTAACAAAATTAAATTAAATTTCAAAAATCAAATTAAACAATTTCAAACCAAACTATCTAATCAATTAACTTAAATCAAATCAATCGAAATGAGCTAGAGCTTGGATTTATTTCACTAGTCAACACTTAATTTACGGGATTAATTTATGACCAAATCACTGATTACGGTTAAGGGTAAATTACTCTAAATTACCTAAAGTCTCTTTTAAGATCAATTAAGCATACCAAAATTAATTATCGCCTATTTTCATGTTCAATGAATTAATCAAGGTTCATTAAACTTCCTAGTAATTTATTTTATCCGCTAAGGATTCATCTACTTTCGTGATCGAATTGCCTAAGTCTTATGGATTATGAGCTAGCAATTTATACTATTTTCATTGTCAATAAATTATCAATAAACATGTATTCAATCAGACCTAAAATCAAATGCAATGAAAATTAATTAAACTCATAAAATTAACTGCAATAATCAATGAATTGATTAAAATAAAATTCCAACAAATGCTAATCTAGCTACGCAAATCCAAACCCTAAACAGTTTAGCTATTCATAGTAAAATATTTTAACACTACAAAAAAATTAAATATGATACAATATATAGAAGAAGATAGAAGAAACACTCCATTAAAGGAAATCATCATCTTCAATCCTCCTTTAGCTCTTTGATTCCACGCTTAAATTTTTTTATAGCCTTCTCTAAAAAAAATATTAATCCCCCTTCTTCTAGAGTTAAAACTCTCTTTTTATAGAGAAAATATGCCAAAATTTGTCCATGGGCCTAATTGATAATTTTTTGTCCTTAAATCCTTGCCTTTTGAGGATTTTAGCTCCTATTTTCAGCTTATAAAATTTTGGCTTGGATCCTGGACACTCTAGGATTGAGAGATTTCCTAAAAAAATACCAAAAAGATATAAAATAATTAGGAAACTAAAAAAAAATAAAACCAACCTAAATAACTAAAATACTAATAAAACACTAACTAAAACATAAAAAGTAAATGAATTATAATTAAACACAAATAAAATAAAATAGAAAAATTAATGTAAAATTGACACTAACATAACAATAGCTATCGTATTCATAACTTTGTCTTTTCAAACTTAATATCCTATTCCAAATAAACATGGGTTCATGTTACTTATTTACATCTCATAAGTTCTTTGAATATATTTTATGGTATATAATGCATCGATCATCAATGAGTTTTAAAGCACAACATCACATGTATAAGTGCATATCGATGCACGGAGTGCCATTCAGCACATCAAAGGTCCAAAATATCTGTATGCATATGACTATTTAAGTGTGATAAGTACTTAAAATAATAATAATATAAATCTCATTTTCATCAATTTGTTAGAATGTCGTACGCCAAGCAGGGTCTTACATCAAATCTCAAGATGAAATGTAGCGTTCTAGATATCATCTTACAATTCTCTAAACCAAGCTATATCCCGGATATGGTCTTACTACCCCAATATATATAATACTCATACCTATCATTACTTCCACTAGTATACTTAACTAATGGATAAATTATGGTAAATATATTACTTAAATTCAAATAAGAACAAACCTTTAAATTAAAATAATTTATTAAATGGGAATTTATTTACTTGAAGTATAATAACCAATACTCGTTATGAAATTTAAATGTTGGTATCACTGCACCATAAAATACATCTCTTTATATAACTATAAGAATAATACTAATAATGCAATGTAATATCAATATAAACTACATAACAATATCTAAGATTCTTCTCTACATTCCTAGAGATCTCCATCTTCCTGGTCGGCATAGTCCGCTGCACTTTCATCTCACAAATGCTAGATAACCGATACTAAGCAGCTATACTAAAAATTTTAAAACAAATGAGTGTAAGTAATTTCGTACTGAAACTACCCAGTGAGTGGATAAAAACATAACTTTTAAAACATTAATGTAAGATAATCTTTAAATTCACCATTCGGTAATTACAAAAAAACAACCTATGATCTTCAAATATTTTTGTCATATTTAATTAATCCTCACATTCAAAAATGACCACATAAACCCCTCTTTCTAACTATTCATTAACACCCCTTTTATTTTATATACACTACCTACAATAATAGAGATTCAATTAGTAATTAATATTTAATAGATACACCACATTAATATCTATATAACATCACCAACTAACCATGTACCTATATTATCAGAATTTCAACCATAAAATAATTTCTTTTTAATTAACAACACCACACCGTACATTCTTCTATAATATACTTAATCATCATCAACATACACTATCTATTCAAAATATTAACTAAAAGTACTTTATACACATACACATGATCTCAAGCATAATGTTATTCAACACTATACTATCTTGCAAGGATTTATTCATATTCAATACTCATGGTAATGCTATTTAAGTGTGATCAGCAATTAAGCCCACAAAAACTCAAATGTTAATCTAGTTTGATATATGCATCTAGCCCCAGACAACAGCTCTACATATATCCATATGTAGTCTTACATCTACATGATAAATTATACATTCGACCCCTGGCAACGGCTATGCATATGTGTAACCAGCTCGTGGCAACGGCTATACACACTTACCATCGTAAACTCATAAGATAACATATACATCTAGCCCCAGGCATCGGCTATGCATACATGTACCCGGCTCGTGGCAATGGCTATACACACTTACCATCGTAAACTCATAAGATAACATATGCATCCGGTCCCAGGCATCGGCTATGCACATTTACTTTATATGTATCCGGCCCCAAGCATCGACTATGTACATTTTATAGTAATATATTTATCCAGTCCCCAAGCATCGGCTATGCACATTTACTCTATATGTATCCAGCCTCAAGCATCGACTATGTATATTTTATAGTAATATATTTATCCGGCCCCTAGGCATCGGTTATACATATTTACCATCTCGCATTTATATGGTAATATGTGTAATCAGCCTCAGGCAATGACTACATATGTTTACCAACCCTACCATGTTTCCAGCTTGGATTTACACCTATATTCTAGTATGTGTATTCAGCCCTAGGCTTCGACTATATACAACTACCCAAATATGCCATGTATCATACATGGAATCTCTAACTCTTACTGTCATACACACTTATAATTATAAGCACAACTAAAACTTTAAAGTCCAAAACGGAGACGTAAATGATTGAATTTGGAAATCAAAATGGGGTTCGTTAAGTTCCCCTAATGAAGGCCTTATAGTTTTCTAGACCAGCTTTGATTTGATATATTATAGGTCTGTAACTCAACCGATATCATGAGTTAGGTCCTCCTAAAGTAACGCTGTGCATCTCGATGATCCATTCCAAAAATTCAAGTTTTTAGGTCAAGTTATCATTCAAAATTTTGAAATCTTAAACTCAGTCAGTTGTAAAACAGGGTATAGAGGCATCCATCTCAGCCATAGAGGTGCCAACCTCTGTACAGAGGTGCCTGCCTCTGTCGTAAAGGCTTCCGCCTCTGTCATAGAGGTACCAGCTTCTGTGCAACTCTCAATGAGGCATCCACCTCATCAGTGATTAGGCATGCGCCTGTACGATCAGGCATATGCCTGTTTACCTTTAGAATAAGCATATCAATTAAAACTTATATATTTCTAACCTAAATCTAAATTTTACTTCACCAATTGTTCATATATCATGTATATCACTTTAAAACATTATCAAGCACCCTAAAAACTACCAAATTCGTTCTAGATCTAAAGAAAAATAATTATAAATTTAACATTCAAATGAAAAATTGCTTTAAACTAAAAATTTAAATGAAAACCTATAAAATTCTAGAGCCACTCACTGATTTATCCTGCTAATTAGTTGTTGGAATTCGGAATTAATCTTCAGAACTCCTCTTTCTTCCTCTTCTCTTCTTCTTCTTTCTCTTTTTCTCCTTCCTTCCTTCTTCTTCCCCCTTTTCTTCTTTCTCTGCAGACCCAACTACTCCTAATTTCTTGGTCCCTTTTCTTTTCTTTCTTTATACATAAATCCTTCTACTATCTTTTCTTTCACTTCAATCCTTATTTTCTTTTCAATTTAATCCAACTTTATATTTTTCAATCCATTCCAATTATTTCTTTCCAAAAATAAATTTTCATAACATAAATTTAATTCATACGATCAAGTCCTTAATTACCTACTAATATTATTAATCACATTTTTGGGACACGGATGTTATGATTCTTCCCCTCTAATAATAATTTCATCCTCGAAATTTGAAAAAACCCATTATGTCTCTATTAAATATCTCATTCACTTAATCCTTATATTTTCCTTCTCTAAACATCACTTCCTCGACTTTATTCTTCAGAATTCTCTATATCACAACTCAATTTAATAAATTTCTAATTTGGTTATGATATTAATCATATACATGTCTTTTACCAATAATGACTATCAGTAAATTAACCTTTATATCCTATGATAAATAAGTTCTTAAATCCTGAACCTCAAAATCACGATTACACTTTATAGAATTCAACTTATAACACTATAATTAATATCACTTTGGAACCACAATAATGAAATCACAAGGATGAAAAATTTAAAATTCAATAATATTGCTAAGAAAAGATTTACACACTATTGTACGCTAAATAAACACTTAGCAATACCCTTTTCTCATATCACTAGGGATAACATTTTATATAACTCAAATATTTGCTAATTCAAATAAGATTTCAAGTATTCAAATAACCTTTCAACACCATGCTCCTAAGCTGTGGAACAAACATTGGAGTTCATAAAAAGAAAATATTCACTTTTTATTTTTCATTTTATGATACTAATATTTCTCATACAGAGCCATACTACATTCTTGTCCATTTCTCACAATAGCCATCCTTAGGTAAAATATGTATCCAGCCCCAGGCAACGAACATAAATATATCCTAGGAACGGTTTAAATATTCCTCTGTGAATACTGGCTAAGTGGAAACTTTTCCATACAATTTCTTACCAATAGTGACTTTTGTTAAATTAACAATCATAATCAAAGTAAATAGTTTTTTACTTCATATAATTCAAAACCACCTTTATAATTAACATATCTAAAGTTATATTACTAGTATTATCTCATCTTTTAAAGCATATATCTTACAAGTTAACCATACAGCTAATGAATTAAACATGTTTGTTTCGTCCCTGCTCATTTGCTGTAAACCTTCTAGTTTGCTGAGCACTTCCATCAATACTAGCTCCTCGACCTATAAATTCTTTCTGAGTATATTGCACATTTGCACTTACTCCCCTCTTTGAGTGTGAAGCACTTGATTCTAATAATGACTGCTCTTCTAACATCCTCTTAGGACAGTCACGAGCGTAGTGTCCTATCTCACCACACTAATAACATCGCACTCTTGTGTGTCTACTACAATTTACCATATGGTAACTTTTGCATTCTTTACACCATGACGTTCCATATCCTTTCCCAATATCTACTTGTCTTGGTAGTGCCATCAATTGCTTTATCGATGTTTGACCTCCTTGAGGTTTTCCATATTCTTCACTTCTAATATTTCCTTCTGAATCAGAAGAAAACTTCATTCTTTTATTCTTATTCCTAAATTACTTGCTCATCTCCTTTTATTGCTCAGCTTCCTCTAACTCTTTATCTAATCTTTCTTGCTCCATAGGTTTCTCAACCCAACCTCTAAAGGTTGTGCCAACGTATAAATTAAGCTTTCCACGGAAGGAGACATGTAATCCATCCCTGAACTTCTCACTTCTCATCTCTTCCGTTGGATATATATCCTTTTTATATTGGTACAGATCCTCAAACTTGTCAGTGTATACCCTGACAGTCATTATACCTTATACCAAATTCACAAAAGATGCTCTTTTTTATCTTTGAAATGTCTTAGTCAAATACTCCCTGTTAAACTCCTCTTTAAATACATGCCAAGTGAAAACTTCTCTATACAAGGTCCTCACCCTAGTTAACCAATCATTAGCATTATCAAATATAAGGCCATATATGTTACTTATCTTCTGGTCATCATTTAACTATAATATATTGAAGGCCTTTTCCATAGTTTTGACCCATTTTTCGGCCTGACCAAGGTCTAAAGTACCATAAAAATCATAAGTCCTGCATTTCTTAACATGTTCTATAATGTCTCCAGGCTTTTTATATCTTTCTTTTTTTGACATTACCGTCACCATCGTACGTGCCAAATTGGTAGCATCTATGTGTACCACAGGGGCTGTTGGTTGGTTTGGCATATTCTCGGGCATCATTAGTGGTGTGCTTGATAGATACCCCTTGCCCTTTTAGGTACGTGCTCAAATATCGATGTTGATGCTACTGTCATGGAACTACCTTGTAAACTACATGTTCAAATATCTGGTATATCATATCTCTCATTGCTAACCGAGGCTGATGATGGAGATGATTCTCCATGAAATGTTTGACTCCTACTTGAGATATTAGCCAACTCAACTAGCCTTACTCTATTACTTTGGACTCCATGTCCTCTGCCTCTACCTCTACCCTGACCATGACCTCGACCTTGTCCTTTTATTAAACTACCTCTTGTTCTGGCCATTTATCTGAAATCCAATATTAATATACTTTAGTAATAATTGTCATCAAAACTCATATGTCATCTCTAATATTCATCAAGTTCACAACTCTTAGTGTCTCCAAAATCTAAAAACCTAGATCTCTGATACCATTAGATGTAACACCTATACCTATCATTACTTCCACTAGTATACTTAACTAATGGATAAATTATGGTAAAGATATTACTTAAAACTCAAATAAGAATAAACCTTTAAATTAAAATAATTTATTAAATGGCAATTTATTCACTTGAAGTACAATAACCAATACTCGTTATGAAATTTAAACGTTGGTGTTACTACACCATAAAATACATCTCTTTATATAACTATAAGAATAATACTAATAATACAATGTAATATCAATACAAACTACATAACAATATCTAAGATTTTGCTCTACATTCCTAGAGATCTCTATCTTCCTAGTCGGCATAGGCCACTGCACTTTCATCTCACAAATGCTAGATAACCGATACTAAGCACCTACACTAAAAGTTTTAAAACAAATGAGTGTGAGTAATTTCATATTGAAATTACCCAGTGAGTGGATAGAAATATAACTTTTAAAACTTTAACGTAAGATAATATTTAAACTCATTATTCGATAATTACAAAAATACAACCTATAATCTTTAAATATTTTAGTCGTATTTA
The DNA here is from genome assembly GCA_949673435.1 of Macaranga tanarius. Taxonomy (NCBI): domain Eukaryota; kingdom Viridiplantae; phylum Streptophyta; class Magnoliopsida; order Malpighiales; family Euphorbiaceae; genus Macaranga; species Macaranga tanarius. The sequence continues at coordinate 5,816 of CATIWO010747214.1, read as the reverse complement.
ATTAATCCTCATATTTTAAAAAAATGACCACATAAACCCCTCTTTCTAACTATCCATTAAAACCACTTTTATTTTATACACACTACCTACAATAATAGAGATTCAATTAGTAATTAATATTTAATAGATACGCCACATCAATATCTATATAACATCACTAACTAACCAGCTACCCATATGATCAGAATTTCAACCATAAAATAATTTCTTTCTAATTGATAATACCACACTATACATTCTTCTATAATATACTTAATCATAATCAACATACACTATCCATTCAAAATATTAACTAAAAGTACTTCATACACATACACATAATCTCAAGCGTAATGTCATTCAATAATATACTATCTTGCAAGGATTTATTTATATTCAATATTCATGATAACACTATTTAAGTGTGATCAGCACTTAAGCCCATAATAACTCAAATGTTAATCTAGTTTGATATATGCATTTGGCCCTAGGCAATAACTCTATATATATCCAGATGTAGTTTTATATCTACATGCATCTGGCCCTTGGCAACGGCTATACATATGTGTACCCGGCCCCTAGCAACAGCTATACACACTTACCATCGTAAAATTATAAGATAATATATGCATCCGGCCCCAGACATTGGCTATTCACATTTACTTCATATGTATCTGGTCCCAAGCATCTGCTATACATATTTTATAATAATACATGTATTTGGCCCCCAGGCATTGACTATACATATTTACCATCTCGTATTTATATGGTAACATGTGTATTTGGCCTCAAGCAATGACTACACATGTTTACCAACCCTATTATATTCCCTACATGGATTTACACCTATATGCTAGTATGTGTATTCGGCCTTAGGCTTCGACTATACATAACTACTCAAATTTACTATGTCTTATACATGAAATCTCTAACTCTTACAGTAATACACACTTATGCTTATAAGTATAACTAAAACTTTGAAGTCCAAAATGGAGATGTAAATGATCAAATTTAGACATTAAAATGGGGCTTATCTAGGTTCCTTTGATAAAGGCCTTATAGCTTTCTGAACTAGCTTCGATTTAATATATTAAAGGCCCTGTAACTCAACCGGTGTCATGAGTTAGGTCCTCCTAAAGTAACGCTGTGCATCTTGACAATCGGTTCCAAAAATTTAAGTTTCTAGGTTAAGTTATCATTCAAAATTTTGGAATCTTAAACTCAATCGGTCGTGAAATAGGGTACAAAGGCATTCGTCTTAGCCATAGAAGTGCCACCTCTATGCAGAGGCGGGGGTGCCAGGCTCTGTGTAACTCTCAATGAGGCGTCTGCCCTATCAGTGATCAAGTGTGCGCCTGTATGATCAGGCGTACGTCTGTTCACCTCTAGAACACGCATATCAGTCAAAACTTATATATTTCTAACCTAAATCCAAATTTTACTTTACCAATTGTTCATATATCATACATATCACTTTAAAACATTATCAAGAACCCTATAAACTACCAAATTTGTTCTAGATCTAAAGAAAAATCATTATAAATTCAACATTCAAATGAAAAATTTCTTTAAACCAAAAATTTAAATGAAAACCCATAAAATTCTAGAGCTACTTACTGATTTCTCCTGCTAATTAGTTGTTGGATTTCAAAATTAATCTTCAGAGCTCCCCTTTCTTCCTCTTCTCTTCTTCTTTTTTCTTTTTTTCTTTTCCCTTTTTCTCCTTCCTTCCCTCTTCTTCCACCTTTTCTTCTTTCTCAGCAGATCTAACTACTCCTAATTTCTTGGTCCCTTTTCTTTCTTTTTATCTATAAATCCTTCTACTTTTTTTCTTTCATTTTAGTCCTTATTTCCTTTTCAATTTAATCCAACTTTATATTTTTCAATCCATTCTAATTATTTCTTTCCAAAATTAAATTTAATTCATATAATCAAGTCCTGAATTACTACTAATATTATTAATCATATTTTTAGGACACGGATGTTACAAAATATCTTACAGGCATGTGCTCATAGTCATCTTTTTCTTTACACTTTCATAGCATCATTATCATTACAATCAATTTCTCTATGTTATTATTATTAATGTTCATTTTTTACATTTTCTTTTTATCTTTTGTTGAAGCTCTCATGTGGCTTAATTTAGTGTTCTCAAATGGCATTAACATTAGTTTAGAAATTTGAAAGCTAATCGTACTCATATTCTATAAGAATTTAAGGTTTATATTCACTTAACACTTTACATAGAAATCCTTTATTTTGTTTCAAGAAATTCACTATATTCATAATTATTTGAATTTATATGTTTAAACAATTTTTAAAATGTATTTTAGGATTCAATTATGTTTAGATTTAAAATCCAACATTAAAAAACTCAAGACAAACTCATTTTTATAGAAAATTAATATATAAATGCTCTGGAGTTTGGACATAGCCATGTTAGAAAGTGACATGATTGTGTGTATTGTAAATTCTAATTGTGAACCATATGCTAATGTTACTAAAATCAAGAGCTCGAGGTTTGTAGTTAAGTTTGAATTATTTTGAGAACTATTACACTACAAGAAAATTCGCGTCTAGAGACAAAATTTAGAGATGAAAAATTCTGTCACTAAATAGAGATTGAATAAAGATAGATTTGTGATGGAATTTAAAATTAGGGACAAAAAATTTATGACGAAACTAAATTTGTCTCTAATTTTAGAGGAAAAAGTTGGCGCAAAATTTATGACAGAATAAAGACATAAATTAGAGACGGAATCACATTCCGTCTTAATTCCATCAAAAAATTGGCGCGGCATAAATAATTTAAGACAGATTAGAGATGAAAATTTTTGTCTCTATTTAAAGATGGAAAATATTCTTACCAATTAGAGATGGAATAACAATTCTGTCTTTGTTCCATCTCTAAATAGCCACATAATTTAAGATAGAATATTATTTCATCATCAATTAGAGACTGTAATCTTCATCTATAATTATTTAAATATATTAATTATTAATTATAATAAACAATATGAATTATAATTATTAATTAATAAATATAAAATTTCAAAATTTAAATTTTAAATTATAAACTAAAGCCTTCTTATTAATTTTAAAACTTTTAGAAAATAAATTAAAATTATTTTTGTTAATACATAAAAATATGCATACTTTCTTGCTCAAATAATCTTACCAATATTCATATTGTGTGTGTGTGTGTATATATGTATAGAAGTATAGATAGTGTAATATTATATAAATTATATTAATAATAAATTTATAGATTACAATTATTAATTATAATTCATATATAACATGTATTACATTATAAATAAAAATTTTTGTATGTGAACTTTGTAATTATTTAATAATTCAAGCATTTTATTTAAAATTTAATGATATATATAATAAAGATCATTTTTTTATTAGTATTTTAATTTGTATTTGTTTTGCCATATTTTACCTATTTGCTTTCAAGATCATTAATTTGATTTTGTTTTTTTTATCTTCATGTTTAAAGCTAAACAATATTTAAATGGAGTATAGGAAAGGTAAGGCATGGTAATTAGGTTTTTTTTTGGGGATAATTACAGTTATTATTTGAATTAGTGGCCTTTTCTTTGAGAATATGTTTGTTTATACGGATGATACTTAGATGAACTTTTTTATAGAAGGTGATATAATTGATGTTGTTATGATAAATGGATACATTGATAATACTTAGATGAACTTTATACGAGGTGATATAATTGATGTTATTATGATATATAGATACATGGTGTAACACCCTTACCATCATTAATTCTTTTAGTATACTTTACTAAGGAATTAATAATAGTAGAGATATTATCTCATATACTAGACAAAATCTCTTAACAATATAGAATTTATCATATCTACTTCTAGAATATGAAATTCCCAATATTTCTATTATCACCAATATTATCTGTAATTAATATCAACACCGTCTCTTACAATTAGTCTAATGAACTCATAATCACAACAATTATTTATACAATGGTAAACTTCTCATATAATATCATCATTGATGTTTTAAAGTCATTTTTCAATCACAATGTTGAACAATCCTAGCATGTCTTTTCCCATAATCATATTCATAAAAAAAAAATTCAGATGGCAAGAAACATTCTTAACATAATAATATTTCATAAATATAATAATTTCAATACGAAGTACTACATCACCATCAAACTTTGGATGAGATATATAAATCATATATACAAATGAAAGAGTGCTAGATGCCTATAAAATAATACAAAAGAATATATTAATATTAGCCCATGTCATCTCTCTCTCAAGTTTATCGGAACCTAAGCCGACAGGATGATGGTGGTGGAAATGAGATAGCTCCAGTCCTAAGCCAACTCTCTAACACTCACCAAAGAACAATACCTCTCAAAAAGTATCTCTCTTATAAAGCTCGAGGATGAATGATGGCCTCATAGCAAAAAGACCAAAAAGATGTAGGTATGCAACCCCACATCACACCCAGTGATTCTTTCACTCATATAACTATCCAATTTAGTTCATTAACCTAAATGATGAATAAAAAATGAAGATATCTATTCAATGGATTTCACTTCCTAAAAAGAAAAGAATAGGTAAAAGTCCAAGTTTTAACAAATCACACATAGAGATATGGATAACACATAAGAAGTTAATGGTATTTCATAACTAATCGATTGAGCAGCAGCTCGTAGACCACCTAAAAATGAATATTTATTATTTGATCCATATTCTGACATAAAAAGTCCAATTGGAGCAATACTTGAAATGGCAATCCATAAAAAATACCAATATTTAGATCAGTTAAAATAAGGTGATAGCCAAAAGGAATTATTAAATAACTTAATAGAGTTTATATGACTGCTATGGATGGTCCGATACTGAATAAACTAGTATTCCCCCTATAGGAAAAAATATTTCTTTGAAAAGTAGTTTTGTCTCTTTAGTTAATAAGATCTAAAAGGTTTATCGATCCCAAGGGATGCAGATCCATAATAGGCATATAGAAATTATTGTACGTCAAATAACATCAAAAGTATTAGTTTCAGAAAATGGAATGTCTAATGCTTTTTTGCCCAGGGAACTAATTAGATTGTTGCGAGCAGAACGAACGGGACATAACTTATAACATTTTAATAGGTCATTGCAAGAAAGGAAACCTACAAAGTGAAAAAGAGGTTGTGGCAAACTATGTGTCGTATAATTAATTAGTTAAATCAAAGCATTATATTACATTTAATTAGGTTACTTTAATTGTTGTAAATTTGGATATGCTATGTGTTAAAAAATTTATGCTATGTGTATGCTTTATATCAATTATAAATTAATTAAGCTAATTAGTTAGTTAAATTAAACTATCATATATGGTATAATTAGTAATTAGTTAGTTAAATTAAACTATAATATATGGTATAATTAGATTAATTAATTATTGAAATTTTTGTATTCAATGCGTAAAGAATTTATGTTTGGGGGCGTTTGGTTCATACTTAGGAATGGGAATGGGAATGAGAAAGAATGAGAGAGAATGAAAAAGGGAATGAAAATTTGAAAAAGATGTTTGGTTTAATAAGGAATGGGAATGAAAATCAATTAAAAATTTTTTATAATTATTTTTATATGTAAAAAATAACATTGTAATTAATTTTTTACATGTTAAAATTAATATTATAAATATTTATTTCTTTTATCCTCTCATTATTTTTTTCCTTTTTTAATTTTATTTTCTCCTTATTTTTCCTTTCTTCCATTTTATTTTTATTTTTTCTTATTTTTTTCTATCTTCTCTTTTTTTTTTTCTTTTTTTTTCTCGTACTTCTCTTTTT
>CATIWO010747134.1:0-12485 GCA_949673435.1 Macaranga tanarius | reverse complement strand
TTATTAACTCTTGATAATAAACTCATTTAACATAATACTAAAGGTAAATATTCAAATAAACAAACACTTTATCTAAAAGAATATTTTATTGCCAAGGGATTAATATACAATGTTTACATACAAAATGGCTCTAGGGCACATCTATACTAACAACTGACATAACTTATTTAACAATAATATGATGGTCTTTTTGTCTCATGATATCTTTGATTGAACATAAGTCATGGTTAAAGTCATCCTTAATAATTCAATCATATTATTTCTCGATCTCAATTAGACTGAAATTGATAATTGCTTATCAACTAATTTCAAGCACAGCCATGCATTTATATTCAGTCCAATTTATTGAGGGGCCCATAGATATCCTCCTCATGATTAGTGAGGGACAAATTCATTCTTGATCAATCATACTCCTTACATGATTCATTTTATATCTAACCACAGTCGATTATATCATCATGTTAAAGATAACATTAGAATGTGTCAAAATATAAAACTCATCATATAGGACTCTATGATGATCTCAAGTTAGAGGACTACAATAATAACATTGTGATGAGAATAACTTATGACAATTATCTATGTATTATTCTTATAGTGGGTCAATCCAGTGCATCCTATGTACCTATGACTTGACTTTGTATCTTGTATACATGATTAGTAAAGCATGATCATCAGTCAACCTCATACTAGTCTTCATTCATTATTTTCCCACAATAATAACTGACTAGGGATGATTTAGAATATAACTCATTTTTCATGTAAGAGTTTTACTATCTAGTCACACACTTGATGATCTTAAACAGAGTTAAATATTCATGGAATTCAATAGAGTCAATATGATAAAAATGCCTATTTATTATTATAATGTAAAAATGACAAAGTCACAATACACTTGGCCTAGGGCACATCACTAACAAAAATAGCTCAATCATGAAAGAAAGTAAAGATCTAATTATACAAACTTCATGTAGACACCTAAAGCTTACAAGAATCTCAAGGGGTGAAACGGGGCCAACCCAGCCACATAATCCTGCTTCCTATATTATCAAAGTGCAAAATACCAAATTATAAGCAATAGGCATTTTATGCAGGATGTTCCAATCATATAATGGAAATGAAAAAGTACATAACTAAATATCTCACTCCAAGTTTTTGTCCCACAAATAATTTTCCAGTTGTTAGTTGCTTTGACAATGGTGCGTCCAAAACAACATTTACTGAAATCATTGTTATTCTAATATGCACATACAAATTTCAAAAATAAAACAACTGACAACTTTTGAAAAATTAAGTATTAATATAGTACATTAGTAGAAAATGAAATGAAATTATATGAATTAAATAACCCCAAGCTTCGAAGTGAAAGAAAAATAAAATCAATGTTTTAAAAAGGGATAATGGACTCATTTATCATCAACTATTCTCAAATTTTCTATTTAATCATATTCTTTAAATCATATCAATTTATCATATGAATTTTTTAATTTGTTTCAATTCTATCTAATTTTCTACTAAGGATCTAGATGTAATTTTAAAAATTACAATAAGATTCTTTAAAAATTCAATTATCCATGTAAACCTTTTTTTCATTTTCATAAAAAAAAACTAAATCGTAGAAAACCCAATTGATGAGTTTGTTTAAAAATTGAAATAATTTTCAAAATTACTTAATGAGTGTATTAAATATAAATCAAATTATTTACAAAATTAAATTTAATATGTTTACTTTCAAATTTTAAATTCTTAAATTTGTGAAATTAATTATAATTAAATGAAATTCTAATAAAATAACTTAAATTTATAAATTATTTCGATGTCATTATATTTATATTTATTTTAAAAATAAAAAGTTCTAATTTTTATCATTTTTATTGTCTAAAATGCTTTTATTCTTTTATTGTATTACTATTTGAAGGTATAATATTTGGTTAGATTGATTTTTTATCAAATAAAATATTAATTTGTATTCTAATTTTGTATCAAATAGAATATTATATGATACAAAAAAAAATTATTTCAAAATTTTTTTATAAAATATCAATTTAAATCATACATATAAAATTAATTGCAAATGAATTTTTTAAAATCTTTTAGAAGTGTAATAAATTTGTTGGTGAAATTAAAATAAATCTTGTTGCACTTCCAAAAGAATTTTAAATATAATTCATTTACAAATAATTTTTAAATAGAATTTATTTTTAAATAAATTTTATAAAATTCATTTTAAATAAATTTTTTATTTTATCATATAATAACTTATTTGATATAAAATTAGAATTTAATTTAATATTTTATTTGATAAAAATATCAATTTAACCAAATATTACACTACGAAGTATCAATACAATAAAGAAATAAAAGAATTTTAGAAAATAAAAATGATAAAATTTAGAACCTTTTACTCTCATGAAAAATATAGATATAATGACAGTGAAATAATTTGTATGTTTAATCTATTTTATTAGCATTTCATTTTTAATTATAACTAATTTTACAAATTTAAAATTTAAAAATAAACATATTAAATTTAATTTTATAAATAAATTATATAATATTTTTTGAAAATTTATTTATATTTAAATTAAGTAATTTTAAAAATTAATTTAGTATTTAAATAAATTTAGTTTTTTTTTTTGTGAAAATGAAAAAATGTCTAAACGGGTAATTAAATTTTAAAAGGATGTTATTGTAATTTTTAAAATTACATTTAGATTCTTAGTTGAAAATTAGATAGAATTGAAATAAATAAAAAAATTCATATGATAATGTTAGGTCCGATAGACTACTCAAGAGGGGGGGGGGGTGGAATTGAGTATTTTTCGTGAAAATGATAGAAAACTAAATTTATTAAAAACTAGTTCAACGGAAGCTTTGAAAAACTATTTTATCAGAGCTTGTTAAATTAGAACTAGGAAAGAAAGGCTAAATATGAAACACAAACTTTCAAAGCTGATTTTGCAAATAAGAAAGAAACTTGACTGACTGAATAAAAATGATATTTTTGAATTTTTAAATAAGCAATCAAATCAAAAGTATGAAGGAAAATATTACAAGCATCAGAACTAATTTTCAAGCAGGGACTCAGTTGAAAATGAATTGATAATGGAAATCAGAACCAGAAATACTTGTAAACATGCACGAAACTAAAGAGAAGATGCTATCACATGAGATAATCAAAGATAAAGAGAAAGGAGAAAAGAAATCAAGCACAATAATTTTATCGTGGTTCGGCTACCTGCCTACATCTACTCCTTGAGGAACTCCTCAAGATTTTCTCTTAATCTTAGTCTCTTTTAGCGGGTAAGAGACAAGCTTTTGGAGTATAGCCCTATCCACAACTACCCTATTGCTAGAACTAACCCCAGAAACTAGTTTTCAAATAGCTCCAGAAACTACCACCCTCTGGTCTTCAAATAGATCTAGATAATTGCTTCCTTACCACTGGTTTTATAGCTTAACTAGGAAACTATCACCACAAGCTTATTAATAGGTGCTTGAAGACCTTTCCTCACTTGAATACAAAAGATTTTTCAAGGTTTTTCTCTCAGATTTCACTTAAGAAAATACAAATAAAACCTATAAGCACTTGAGAGAGCAAATAAGCAATGAATGAAGTGCAATGCAATGATTTTTCAATGAAATGCTCTCTGCCCTACAATGAAAACAAGTTGAACTATTTATACTAAGGGCTGAGCTTCTAGAAAGATGCCATTTGAACTAATTAGAAAATTCTTTTGATTTTTGTTATTTGAAAAATGAAAGCTTTTGATATATGAAAAAAAAAAAATTGTGCTCTTCTGTGATTTTGGCTGCATGGCTGTGTAAGAGTGTGTGTAATGTAAAAGTGTGCAGAAATGTTTGTTTGTCCTAAGAAAAGACAAGAGACAAGAGGACAGGTATCACTGAAGCTGTGGGTTCTGTTATAGTAAAAAATTAGCTTTGCCACAGAAGATACCCTTTTATCTCTGTAGCTAAAAGTGGAAAGAATGCAGAGCTTAAAAACCATTTGATCATAATTAACGGACGGTGCAGATGATCTCAAGTACTTTTTACAATAATATCTAATTTCTTCAATTACTAAAATACCCTTCCAAGTGTCTTGATATCCAAGAATTTATAAGCTTTGGGCTCCATGGGCTTTTACACTTTGAGAGTTGCATTCATACTTGAATTTACGTTCACACACTAACATATATCTCAAATAAAGGCGTTAGCAACAATATTATTTTTATCACTTTTGTTATTCATCAAAATCAGGCTCAAGTTGTAACATTGGCAATAATCTCCCCCTTTTTGATGATGACAAAACTAGATAAGAATAATTTATTTCTAAAAGATAAGCACATTTAAAATTTAAATATAGATATGCACAAAGAGACAAATGAAATGAAAATCAGGTTCCAAATTTTTTTTGTTTTTTGTTTATTTTTAAAGGAAAATTTTTAAAACATCAAAATCAAAAAGAAATATCAAAGCATAAAAGGAAATATCTCCCCCTAAATTCATGCCATCATTTATAATTACCAATTAATTTTGCATTAATCCCTTTAAAGATAATGATAAAGTAAGTCATAAATTGATAAATCAGAGTTATGTAGGATATATAAGAGCTTAATAGAAAACAATAGAGCGCACACCAAGAGAAGAAAAATAGAATAATAAAATATTTAATACTGAAACAGATATACAAAAGTAACAGACTGCAGTTTATAAAAATAAGATTCTAAGAAAAAATTAGCCCTGCAGAAAGATATATACTAATAACAATGATCTGTCAGTAGTAAATTGTAGTAAAAAATAAATAAAAAACTTAAAGAATAAGAGAAGAGGGTAGTAACTGTAGTTTAAACATAGAGATATTAAAAGTTCAGAGCTAAAAAAATAAACATACACTTAAAATATGAAGCTAATTAATTATCTAAAAACATAAAAAAGTTAAGCTACTGGATCAGTGGAGGGTTTAGAGCTTTGTCGAGTTACTCAATGGGTAGGAGGGATTGGAGTCTTTTGGGCTTTATGCTTGAGTTTGTAACTAGATTTGGGTTTCATCGGAACATCCTTTCTAGTATCCTTGGATTGCTTTTTTTCTCCTCCCATGGATGAATGAGTAGAAGTAGAAGGTAGAGGACTCTTCAGAAGTACCTCGTAAAGATCTGCCAAATCAGCTTCAGATTCTTCAACAAACTTGTCAAAACTAGCTTGGCAGGTTTCCATCAGGGTCTGGAATCGGGTTGCTATAGAAGAGATATACTACCTTGCCATTCGATGCTTCACTTCATCTTCTGTCATCTCATCCTTTGGCTGTTCAGATGGTTCCTTAGTAGAATTTTTCACCACTGACTTAGATTACTTGGACTCATGATCCTTAGGCTTTTTAGCCTATTTTTTTTAATCTTTTTAGCCTCAATGGCTGCATCAGCTTGCTCTTCAGTGGCTTCTTCAACATTCTCTTTCTCAAGCTCTTTTTCTTCCTTTGCTTGCTCTTGTTCAATTGCATCAAGAACATCCTTGATCACAATATCAACTCCTTCCTATGAATTAGCTTCAGGACTTTCCTCTTATTCAACTTCTTCTTCTTTTTCATATTCTAGTTTTTTAGTAGCACCAGATGCTTCCTTCTCAATCTCAGCTTTTTCTTCCTTGGACTTTCTCTAATTTTGAAACTTTGACGGCCTCTCTTTTTGATTTCCTCAGAAAGTTTATCAGGACCCACTTATGTCTCTGAGTCAGAATCAGCTTCATCATCTCCTTTATCTTCAACAATTTCTTTACCTTTAGCAATTTTCTTCATTTTAGCATCAGAAATAGTGGTAGAACTCGCAGGAGCAGGAACTTTCTTTTCTTCCTTTTTCTTTTCTGATTTCTCCTTCTTAATAGGCTTCATCTTCTTCTTCTTCATATCAGGTTCAGTTTTTTCAGTACCAATTTTCTCCTTTTTCACTTCCTCTTCCTCAACTTCAGTGATCTTAGACTTAGACTTGATTTTTGAAATAAATGACTTTGAGAAAATTTTAGTTCTCAATTTTCTCAAAAGTCTCATCCTCTAAGTCTACTTCTAAAAACTTGAACATCTTAGTCAAAATCATGGCATAAGGAAGCCCTTTTAATTTTGTAATGCTTGTCATGAAACCCATCATTAAATAATAAAGATTGAAAATTTTCTTCCTAATCAAACACTATATCATGCACAACTCAACACTGTTCACATAATCAAGACTACCTAATTTCGGAGCTAAAAAGCAAGTAATGAATTTATGAACAATTTTTAAATCTTAAGAGAGAGAGAGGCAAAACTTACATTCTTGCCGGGTTTAATCTCAGAATTTCTAGAAACCTTCTTCTTAAATTCCTCTTCATCGAAGCTCTTGATTTTCTTTAAATTAGCTTACTTTGACAATCTCGTGCCACGGTTTGGAATATCAAATGCTTTAAAGATGATTTCTAAGAAAATGCTATACTTTTTCCCTTTCAAAGTTAATTCAATTTCTTCAGAATCAACCTCCTTCACTAGCCATAAAACTGTTGAAATAGATTTTTATAGACATCTTCGTCGATCTTCATCAAGCCGATCCATTGTTGGGCCTTGAACCACTCATTTAAAGGATAATTAGAAGTTTCAAAAAACTCCCAATCAATAATCTTTGGAGGGATTAACTTGTTGTGAGAAACCTTCAGTTTTATCCCCTTCGACTTCTTCTTCTCTTCCATGATTTCTTTCTTTGCTCCTTTCTCGACTTTTACTTTCTTCTGAGTTTGTTTTGGAGAATCAGCACCACCTTCTCCAGTATCCTTTCTCTTCTTGCTTAAATCACTCATCTTTGGAATTTTGAAAAATTACTTTTTTTGAATAACTTTTGGGATGTGCATATGAAAGAATGAAGGAGAGAAGGGTTTTGAGTTTTTGAAAATTTTGAATATGGTTTTCGATAGGTGATGATGAGGGGTTTTTATTGATAAGGCTGAAAGAAGTAACCGTTGGATAATAAAGAGTTTCCATGCTAACAACCAGCAAATGTAACATTTCCTATTTTTGATAAATAATATAACTGCATATTCAAATACGTGCCTATCCTATTTTCTCTCTAAGGTAATTAATATCTATTGCTTAGGCTAACGTGTCAAGAGATAGAGAGCTGATAACTGACATGGTTATTAAAAGGAGCAGGTATGTCTCTTTCAAACAGATATCATTCTGATTTTTCAAATTATAATGATACCTTTTCATATCAATTTAAAAGAATTAATAAAAGCTAACCGATTATTAAAATCAATAGCAATCATTTAGGAAAGAGAAAAAATTATTTTTCAAACGAAAACAGCTTTAAAAAAATGCAGTGCCAAAAAAAATTATGCATCCATATCAATAACTCCTAATTCAGTTCTAATTTTGCAAAAATGATCTTCACTCAAAGGTTTTATGAAAATATCAGCAAGTTGCATGTCAGTAGGCATAAAAATCAGCTTGATATCACCATTCAGCACATGATCCCTTATGAAATGATGCCTAATTTTAATATATTTTGTCCTAGAATGCATGATAGAATTCTTAGATAAATTGATTGCACTTGTATTATCACAATAGATAAGAATTTGAGAATACCTCATTCCATAATCTTTTAGTTCTTGCTTTATCCAAAGAATTTATGCAACACAACTTCCAGCAATAATATATTCAGCTTCAACAGTTGATAAGGCCACCAAAGTCTGTTTCTTGCTAAACCATGAAACTAATCCGCTACCAAGAAACTGAAAAATTTCAAACGTGCTTTTCTTATCCATTCTACTTCTTACAAAGTCAGCATCACTATATCCAACAATATCAAAGGATGTATCTTTAGGGTACCATAGGCCTAGACCTTGAGTTTCCACTAGATACCTAAAAATTCTTTTCACAACTATCAGGTAAGATTCCTTAGGATTAGCTTGAAAATGCGCACATAAATAAACACTGAAATGGATATCAGGTCGATTAGCAGTAAGATAAAGTAATGATCCAATCATACCTCTATACATTTTGCTATCTACCTGTTTACCTTTCTCATCTTTGTTTATTTTGATTGTGGCGCTCATTGGTGTCCTGTTGATTTTAGCTTTAGAGAGCTTGAATTTCTTCAGCATTTCTTTCACATACTTGGACTGATTTAGGAAGATGCCATCGTTACACTGTCTAATTTATAACCCCAAAAAGAAATTAAGTTCCCCTATCATGCTCATTTCGAACTCGTTCTTCATCAAATTTGAGAACTCATTGCATAAGCTTTCTTTGGTTACTCCAAAAATAATATCATCCACATAGATCTGGAAAATCAGAATATGTTCAGTCTAATTTCTTATAAAAAGAGTCTTGTCCACTTTGCATATTGTAAACCCATTTTCTAGTAAAAACTTGCTTAGCCTTTCATACCAAGCTCTAGAAGCTTGTTTCAGACCATACAGAGCTTTTGTTAGTTTGTACACATGGTTGGGCTTATCATGTATCTCAAAGCTAGGGGACTGATTTACATAAACTTCTTTATTGAGATACCCATTCAAGAAGGTGCTTTTAACATCCATCTGAAATAGCTTAAAGTTTATGTAGCAGGCAAATGCACACAGTATTCGAATCGCTTCAAGTATAGCCACAAGTGCCAAGGTGTCATCAAAATCAATTCCCTCTTATTGGTTGTAACCTTTGGCAACCAGTATAGCCTTATTTCGAACAACATTCCCATACTCATCAAGCTTATTTCTGAAGACCCACTTAGTTCCAATGATAGTGTGATCTTTAGGCTTTGGAACTAATTTCTAGACACAGTTTTTGTCAAACTGATTTAGTTCTTCCTGCATGGCCATGATCTAATTTTCATCTTCTTGTGCTTCCTCTATGCTTTTTGGCTCTATCTTCGACACAAAGGCTACATTTCCCATCATTTTTTTGAAGCTACTTCTTGTAACCACTTTGTCAGATGGGCTAGTCAGCATGTTCTCCTTGGAGTGGTATTTGTGATATCTCCATTCCTTAGGTAGATCATGATGTAAGGGTTGCTGATCATTTTGCCTTTCTTCAGTTTGGTCTTCTCCTTCAGGCTAATTTTCATTTTCTAGCAACCTTCCTTCTGTCAAATCTTACTGATCTTCTAGATTAGCTTCAACATTCTCTTCTAGAGCAGATTCTTTCTCTTGGGCTTATTCATTGATCTTTTCAGCTGGATCAAGTGTGGAACTTTCAGTACCTATAAGGAAATCATCTATAACATCTCTACTAGATAGAGTATGGTTAGTTTCCTTGAAGACAACATGAATAAATTCTTCAACAATAAGAGTTCTTTTGTTAAAAACTCTGTAAGCTCTACTATCATCAAAATATCCTAGAAAAATTCCCTCATCTGATTTTGCATTAAATTTGGCTAGTTGATTTTTCTTGTTGTTGTGAATAAAGCATTTACAACCAAACACCTTAAAATAGCTTATGTTAGGCTTTTTACCTTTCCACTGCTCATAAGGTGTCCTTTTCAAGGAGGATCTTACCAATGCTCTATTCAAGATGTAGCATGTTGTATTTATGTCTTCAACCTAAAAATATTTTGGCAAATCAGCCTCACTAAGCATTTGTGCATGCCATCTCTTGTAAGGTTCTGTTCTTTCTTTCCACAACTACATTCTGTTGGGGAGTTCTTGGAGCTGAAAAATTATGACTGATTCCGAACTTATCACATAGCTCTTTAAACTGTTTATTTTTAAACTCTCGACCATGATCACTTTGAAGACTTGTGATATTGTATCCTTTTTTATTTTGAAGTTTTCTACAAAACTAGCAAATTTGTTAAATGCCTCATCCTTTTAAGCTAGGAAGAGGGTCCAAGTATATCTTGTATAATCATCCACTATAATAAATGCATATGACTTACCTCCTAGACTAGATAGCATGACTGGTCCAAACAAATTAAGATATAATAGTGCAAGTGGTTTTCTAGTTGAGATCGTGCCTTTAGATTTGAATGAAGACCTTATTTGTTTGCTTAATTGACAAGCATCATAAACAATGTCCTTTTCAAATTTCAGCTTTGACAGACCTTTAACAAGCTCATTTTTGGAAAGCTTGGAAATTAGATTCATGCTTGTATAACCTAATCTTTTATGCCACAACCAGCTATCTTCATCAACAGATGCCAAACATAAATAAGATGTACAATGCAAATTTTTAAAATCAACCAAGTATACATTTTTAAATCTATCACCAACAAATAGTTTCATGCATATCTTGAACTTTACAGTGAGTAGGCTCAAAGATGACTCTCCTAGTCTTATTACACAACTGACTGACACTGATCAAATTAAACTTCAAACCTTTAACCAATGATACCTCTTCAATATAAGGATTAGCTCTAACTATTCCGATGCTAATTATCTTCCTTTTGCTGTTGTCTCAAAAACTAATGGATCCCCTATTTTTCAGCTTTAATTGGGTGAAGTTTGACTTATCACCCATCATATGCCTAGAGCAAGCACTATCCATGTACTATTTTTCTTGAACACTCTTACTCTTGAGGCAGACCTACAAGGGATCAGTTAGTTTTAGGTACCCAAACTATTTTGGGTCCTGATGGGTTAGTTTCAGAAAATAGCTTAGTACCGTTTAGTACCCAGATAAATTTAGCTTTAGAAAAGCCTTTCTTATAAGCACAGAATCTTGATACATGTCCTTTATGATTGTAATAGAAGCATGTGAGATGTGTGTGACTTGAAGAATCCTTTTTAACAAAGTAAGAGTCATATTTTCTATTTTTCACAAATCCAGTAAAGCCTAATCCAAATTTTTCATTTGAAAACTGTTGGTTTCCTAATAAAATATCAAGATTTTGCCTTCCCTTTATGAATCTTTCAAGATCATTGGTTAAACTCTCAATTTTCTTTTGCAAATCATCATTAGTTCTCACTAGAAATGTATTTCTTTCAGCGATCACACCAAGCTAATTTTTCAGAAATCTAATTTCACAAGCAGCAGTATTCAAACATTCAGATGCATGTGCAAACAGATCTCGTGCATGTTTCTCTTTTTCTTTCAAATCATCAAATTCAGCTTGTGAAGCTTCAGAGAAAATAGTTTTAACTTTATCGTTAAGAAGTTTCTTATTTTCTGACTTAACAAATTTGAGTTTCTTCTTAAGGTTTTTATGTTTCTTGGAAAGTTTTTTAAACTCAATGTATAGCTCATCAATTGCATTACCTAAATCATCATCAGAATTCAAGTGAGAAGATTATACCTCTTGTGTGAGCTCTTCTAAGGAATTAGTTTCAGATCCTGACTCCTTCAGTTCAACTTGGCTTAATTTTTCACTTTCAAAGGCCATCAGACAGAGGTTCACAACTTTATTTGACTTCTCTTCTTCTCCTGAACTTGAGCTTTCACAATCACTCCATATAGCAGCCATAGCTTTCTTGGTTTTGCCTTTGTTGGACTTCTTTTTCAGCTTCAGGCAATTAGTCTTGTAGTGTCTAGGCTTGTTGCATTCAAAACATATTACTTCTTGCTTTTCCTTTTTCTGTTGAGGATTAGCTTTGGGGTTGAACATTTTCTTGATATTCTTCCTATAGCTCTTTCCACCTTTCTAATACATTCTTTTGAATCTTCTTATAATCAGCGCAAAGTCATCTTCGTCTTCTGAGCTAGCTGAGCTTTCACTGCTTGAGCTGATTTTGAGGGCTAGATCACTTCTCTTATTTTTATCACTTGTTGTCTCCTTTTCTTGTTCTTTGTTTCTCATCATCATTTCATGTGTTAGTAATAAACCGACAAGCTCATCATATGAGTATTCCTTCAGATTTTTAACTTCACAGAGAACCGTGACTTTAGTCTCCCATCTTTCAGGTAGAGATCTGAGGATTTTTGTTACCATTTCTTCTTTAGTGATTTCCTTTCCAATATTTTTGAGTGAGTTCACTATTTTAGAGAATCTTGAATTCATTGAGAAAATAGTCTCGTCTGGTTTTATAAAAAACAACTTATACTCTCTCCACAGCAAGTTGATCTTTGACTCCTTAACCTGATTTCTCCCTTCATAAGTGATTTCCAACTTGTCCTATACTTGCTTTGCTGATGTGCAAGTTGAGATTTTATTGTACTCATTCACATCTAATGCACAATGAAGCATATTAAGTGCCTTTGCATTCAGTTAGATCTTTTTCCGGTCATCATCAGAGTATTCAGCTTCAGGGATAATGACTTTCCTACCATCAGCTTGAGTTTTAGTTGGAACTATTAGTCCAGTAACAATGACTCTCCAGCAATAATGACTCTCCAGCAATCGATATCAGTAGCCTACATAAAATTTCTCATTATGTTTTTCTAGTAAGCATAGTTTGTGTTAGTATAGTGGTATGCCCTAGAGGCAATCTTGTATTATGACATTGTATATTATCCCAAATGGCCATGTAATGTTCTTTTAAATAAAGTGTTTATTTATTTGAAGCATTACTCCATTAGCATTATGTTAAATAAATGT
>CATIWO010747124.1:0-12266 GCA_949673435.1 Macaranga tanarius | reverse complement strand
CTTGAAAGCATGACTTGGTTGATATGTTGTTGATATATTGTTCATTATGCATGTTTAGCTATATAAGAGTGCATGTGATATGATCTATGGGCATGAAAGTGTTTGTGTTAGATGCAAATGTTGTATGCAATAAAAATTTTTAAATTCTGCATTTTATTGTTATTCAACACACACTTTCCTTCAGACCTATCATGGTATAGGCCTCCATTTCCATTAGTTGCTTCTGAAGCTCTGATTCCATGCTACCAAGCATGAGGCAAATGACATCAACAGAATCATTGGCATGCTTACTATGAGCATCCTTTTATGCTCTAGGAGCATTAGCAGCTAGTTCATCAGGGACAGGTTAGTCAAGGACATGTTCCTTCCTTTCTTGCTTAAGAACAATTCTTAAGTTTCTATACCAATCAAAGAAGTTAGTCCCATTGAGCTTATCCTTCTCAAAGATTGATCGCAGTGACAAGTTAGATGCAGTGTTTGATGCCATTATCTATAATAAATATATATGCAGAGTACAAATCATCTACGAGGCACAATATAAATCTTACTATTTACATCAAATCAATCACCCTCTGAATCAAATTGATAATAACAATAATTGCAATTATAGTGCGCCAAGATCCATATTTCATCTCACTTTAAGTAAACTTTGGCTTATCACCTAAAGATTGATTATTTAGGTAGGTAACACTTTATTAATTACATCTTATGTAACTCTTAGATGCCTATGGGATTTGACATCACATGTCTTGAGCAATCCCATATTAATGCCCCAGGTCCAAAACTATTTTGATAACCTATTTTAGTCTAACCATTTCAAATATATGGATATCACCATTATCTTATCTTGCCTTACCCAAATGGCTTAATACACCCTGCTTTGGCAGAACCTATATATAACAATCCAGGTCTTGACAAATATTGATTTATGGAAGGCATTTTATGACTTACTATAAGTTGAGGATTTTACTCATTGATTAATGTAGTGTTGTATCACATACATACCATCATATGGATATCAACTCATACATAGCATTATGCATAGCATTACAAACATATCATCATATACATAACATATAAATAAAGAAAATATAATTGTATAATCCATGCCTAGCATCATGCAATATCCACAAAACATAGGAACATATAAATAATTTATTTCCAAATTGATTTATGAGGTGAATTCAATTGGGGTCAAGGGGCAATGCCCTTTGCGGGGTCCTAGGGGTAGTTCCCCCGGCGACGGTCCAGGTAAACGATTTACCTTAACTCGTTAAGTGAGTTACAACTTAAAATCCTAAATGTTTAACATTTAAGCAGGATGACTCAGGCACGTCCGTGTGACTTTTCTACATAGCCGTGTGCCCCTATTCTGTCAATAGCATACTTTCAGGCATGGGCGTGCGGACTTTCTGCGTGCCTGTGCAACACCTGATGCAAATCAGGTTACTCGCAGGCAGAGCCATACAATTTTTTTCCATGGCTGTGCATGACCTGTTACAGACAGTACACACACAGGCACAATTGTACGGACTTTCTGTAAGGCCTGCGTGACCTGTAGCGCCAATTTCATCCACAACTCCCTAATTTAACAGTGATATGTGTAGGCGGCGGGGTTCAGCGCGCGCCCAAGTGTTCGGTGACCACGACACTATGCCGGCTCAGGGCCCATTAAGAATACAACTTTGGGCCTTGATAGGCTTTAGTTAGAGTTGGAAGTCACCACCCGAATGAAACCCGAGATACTTTTACAGCAACTGAATTCCACGGAAGATACCCAGCAGCCGTCCTCAGAGATTGGGTCCGAAAATTGGGTATGGGCTTTTAACGGCCCACCCGACCTTGTGATCGGCCTCCGTTTGTGTTTTATGTTTTATTATGCAAATGGCTATTTTGATTCAAACAATTGTCAAATTTTACAATTTAGTCCAAGTTGATTAAATTAGTCTATTTTCATGCAATTTAATTGGTTTAAAACATTCACACATCCATAAATGACATAAAAATAAATCATACAAAGAAAAGGAGGGAGGAGAAATGATTACAACCCTTTTAACAATATTAATAAACAAATAATATAAATAAATGGGGGGAGGAGAAATGATTACAACCCTTAACAATAAAATTATCAAATAAATGCTTAAAACATCATAAGAGACGAATTAAATAACTAACTATTAACAATAATTAAATAAAAATGGATCATAAATTATTCGAAACAGAATCTAAAACAGGAAATTAAATCATTCAAGAAACATAAACTAAATAAATAAAAAAGACGGAGAAGATAAAGAAATTTATTCTGGAACACAGAGCCGTGCGCCTCTGTGTTACATAGGCGTGCACCTCTACAAATAGGGGCGCACGCCTCTAATAAACAGGCGCATGCTTCACTAACGGTCATAAATTTAAAAAAACATAGTTGTAGAGGCGTGCGCCTCTACGTACTGGGGCGTGCATCTCATCGAACAGACACACGCCCTCTGATTTTTGGACATAAGTAAAATTCATATTTGACAGATTCTTGAAATAGCATGAATGATGGTTTAAACTGATAATCGATATTCACAAATAAGTTAAATCAAAATGTTAACATTAAATCATGCATAATAACAAATAAAATACTAGATAATCAAGTCAAAAATAAGCAAAGGAGAAGGAAAATAAATTTAGCAAAAAAAAGGATAAAAGATTACTATGAAGCTTGTTTTTAAAGTTGTTGCACCCTCGGACAGGTTTTAGATCACCACCTCTTGCCTCTGGATTGGATTTCAGACTCTCCTTTGGTTTTCTCCCTCTGTTCTTTTCTCTCTCGTTTTCCTTTCTTTTTTTCGTTCTCTTTTTTTTATTATTTTTCCCCCTTTTCTTTCTGCTATTTCTTTTCTTAAATTTTTCCAGCCAAAAAGCGAAAGATCT
Source organism: Macaranga tanarius (assembly GCA_949673435.1). Taxonomy (NCBI): domain Eukaryota; kingdom Viridiplantae; phylum Streptophyta; class Magnoliopsida; order Malpighiales; family Euphorbiaceae; genus Macaranga; species Macaranga tanarius. The sequence goes on along the minus strand of CATIWO010747124.1, from coordinate 9,350 downwards.
TCCCTCCAGGCCCTCTTCTCCCTCTTTTATGGCCTCTCCTACCCCTGCACTAACTCCCTACGTTTGGGAGTTAATGCAGCGTTACAGAACGTGGGGCGTTCCACGTTCTGTAACTTAAATTTTTTTGCTACAGGTATTACAGAGGCATGTGCCTTTACTTAATGAGGCGTGTGCCTCTATGCCAAGGAAGCATGCGCCTCATTGCCGGAATGTGGGCTTTTAATGGCCTCTGTCTGGTTTGGGCTAGTTTATGGGTTGGGCTGAGTATTTGGGCTAGTCATGTTTGTGGGTTCTCTCTCATAGGTGGGTTTGAATACAATCCTTTAGCTTAATTACTAACCTTCATCATTGGGCTTTTTGCCTCGCGGGCCGGGCCGGACCATGTGTACATAGTTTGCCCCCTTGATTTTTGAAAAAAATCGTTAAAAATAAATTTTAAAATCGGTATTTTAAAAAAACAAAATGCATGCAATACATCTGAATCCGGAAATTCAATTTGGGAACCCTGAGGTTCAACTTGGAGACTTGATAATTTGTGAACCCTGAGGTTCGGATTTTGATCCCTAAAGCTCGGAGTTTGAACCCTGAGGTTGAGATTTTAAACCCTGAGGTTTGGAATTTTTGAACCCTGAGGTTCAGATTTCTGAATCCGGAGATTCAAATTTTGATCCCTGAAGCTCATAGTTTAACAAATTGTGAACCCTGAGGTTCGGTCTGTGAATCCTGAGGTTCGGATTTTTAACCCTGAGGTTCAGATTTTGAACCCCGAGGTTCGACTTATGAATCCAGGGATTCGACTTTGAGCCCTGAAGTTTGAAATTTGAACCCTGAGGCTCTAATTTTGAACCCGGAAGTTCAAATTTTGATCTTGAGATTTTAACTTTGAAATATTGGGGCAGGACCCCTGCATCATCCTCCTGCAATCATAAGTTAAAATCGTCAGTTAACCTCAGGTTACCAAAATGTAAATTTTCGTAGAAGGACTAAAACTGATATTTGGCAAAGTTCTATATAAAGTAAAGCTTTTGTTTTCTTTTCATATTCCAACTCTTCGCGCCCTCCCTTCCTTTCTTTCCAGAAAATAAACTTTTCTTCTACAAACGATGGATCCATCACTCGAGCGCACACCCGACTTTCCCATATGGCCTGCAGTCACTCCCGAGGCTCGGGCGCCTCGTTCTTTCGGTTTAGACCTAGGCCGGACATTTTTCTCACGCCTTCACTTTCGACACATATCTGTTCGTGCGCTACAGGAGAGGTTAGTCATTTTCTACCAGCTTTTTCTTCAAACAAAATACTGGGTTAGTTAGATAAAGGCATATGCATGCTTAATTAACCAAAAAATCATTAGAAAACTAAGTAAAATTGAATCATTTAGGATCTAAAATTTCGCCAGTTGGTGTTACAGAGGCATGCATGCCTTCGATGAGGCGTGCACCTCTTCGGTGACACGTGCGTCTCTACTGGTTCATGTTGCAGAAGCGTGTGCCTCTTCAGTGACACGTGCATCTCTATGGTTGCATAGAGGCGTATGTATCTATGGTATGAGGTGTGCATTTCAACGCGTAAAGGCATGCATTTCAACGCGTAGAGGCATGTGCCTCTACAATAAGGCATGCACCTTTATGCATTAGGACGTGCGCCTCTATGGCCAGAAATGCTCTGTTTATTAATTTGTTTTAACAATAAAGAACATACAGAACTTATTTAATACTCCATGCAGTTCGACCAGCACCCTTTGAAGGGTGCTGGTAACATTACGGGACCGATGTGATCCGGGAGAGGATCCGAGCAATAGGCTTCGAGCCTTTCATACTAGCGCTGCCTACCATTGTTGGTTGCCATGACCTCAATGGTTTGTATGCCCTGATGGAACGGTGGATGGATTCTACACATACCTTCCACCTGCCTGTAGGTGAGCTGACTCTGGACCCGGTATCTTTTACGGCGATCATCGGGGTAGCTTGTGCTGGCGAGCCAGTCCCATTTGACAGGCGTCTAGTACTCATGACTCTTGATCGTGCTTCTTACATTGAGCGACTGCTGGGTATAGTTCCTGCCATGAAGGCCACTCATATAGTCAAGTTTGACTCGATTCTCTCGCATTATTCGACCATTGCTGTAGGGGACATCACTTCTCCTCGGGAGGTAGATCAGGTGGTCCGAGCTTTCATTTTTTACCTACTAGGCACCACCCTATTCTATGATGCAGCCAGTTCAGTAGATCTTGTGCTCCTGATGGCTCTCTGAGACGTGGACCTCATCCAAACTTATGACTGGGGTTCTACCGCCCTTGCGTACCTTTATTGGAGTATGGATGATTTTGTTAGAGGGGCGCACCGACTGTGCGGCTTTTGGCATGCCCTGCATGTGAGTAGTTTTCTCCTTGATGTCTTTTCTTTCTTTTTTCCTTGGCTCTTTCAGTTAATCATCTGTATTCATGGTTTTCTTTGCCTTGCAGGTATGGGGATTGGAGTTGCGCTTGATCAGGGGAGTAGCGCCCTCTGCTGGGACCTTCCCACTATTGAGCCGGTAGGGTCTAAGTCGTACTAGGAGCCGGCAGATGTCCTAGGTGCACGTTCACCGAGTCAACCTTAGTACCCTTCCATGGAGAGAGGTACCTATAAAAAAATAAACCCAATTAATTTGTTATTATCAAATGTAAAAATTGAATTTACCTGGTGCATTGTTTGATCAGGTCGTGCGGAGGCCCTGGGGACCAGTTGATACTTGGAGCGACGCCATGGTCTGGTCTAGACAAGTGGCAGAGAGGACCATACTCCTAGTAGGTCCGTTTCAGTGGATGTACTACTTGGGAGAGCGAGTTATGGAGTGTGGCTCAGGTCTTGGGAGGAGACGTGTACCCATGGATCCTCCCTTGGTGTCCTGGACTCACGAGCTGAGGGGTCAGGAGTTGGGTCATGATTTACGAGGGACTCCTGCTGTCCGCAGGGCTTTGGCCAAGCAGCCTAATGTTTACCAGACCTTCATTAGAGAGCGCCTGCTCCCTGTACTACCACTTCCTAGTCTGGTTCCTCAAGTATATGTTGTTTCTCTCCTGCTTTCATTTTTTATATTGCTGGTTATCTGCTAACTCCAATTTGTGATGCAGCTTCGTCAGAGAGGACCTGGCCCTTAGATTAGGTCTCCGCCATCAGGAGAGCGTCCTGCACAGCGGATTAGAGTTCACTCTTCTGCTGCTGAGGCTAGACCTAGTACTTTATGTGCTTCACCTCAGAGGACCACTGATGCAGGCCCCAGTACTTCATACGCTCCTCCTCAGAGGACCACTGATGCGGGCCCCAGTACTTGATACGCTACTCCGAGGGGGGTTCCTGATGTTAGATCCTCCTTTGTGCATGGGGCTTTTGCATACCTCCCAGAGCCTACCGCCTGGTATTAGGGTACCAGTGGGAGATTATCTCGGACTGTTCTGACTCCAAACCCCGAGGACAGTCCATCTTTTGTGCCCCCCACTACCACATATGTGAGTATAAACCATTCTTGCTATTTCCTTTAATTTTTGGCATCTGTACACTGACAAGAATTGAATCTTTGTACCAACAGATTTTGAGAGAGCAAGGCGAGCTTGTTTTCCATCTACTAGAGGCCCAACGAGACTTTGCATTCCAGGTCTCCGAGCAGTGGAGGGTAAGCAATCAATAAATCTATCGTATATGTATTCATGCCATTCATAATGTTACTTACCTTTTCCTTGCTTGTTTGGACAGACGCACGGTGCTGGACTCGATGCCAAGATCCTATCACTGGAGCGTCAGTTAGCCGATCTCTAAGTTATGAGTGAGGACGAGGATGCTGATACGATGGAGACTAACGACAGAGCAGCTCTTACTGTAGATCTCCCTCCATCACCTGGCGTTCAGGATGCTGAGGAGGGCTTAGCCGATGATGAGGAGGATGCTGAGGGCGAGGCTGCTGGTGAGGATGAGGATCATGATAAGGAGACTACGTTCGATGAGGAGTAGATTAGGGATAAGGTAGATGATTAGCTTTTGGGATATTTTTTGTCGAAACTTACATTTTTATGTACAAAAATATTTTTGGATTGGGCTAATTTATAAAAGATGCATTTTATTCATTTATGTGTTTGTTCTGTTCATATGTGCAATAATGCAGGCAATTCTAATCAACATTACATCGATTTTCCATAAAACAGGGTATAAATTCATGAAGGGACACAAGAAGAGGCGTGCGCTCCTGTTCCATAGAGGCGTGCGCCTCTTCATATGAGACATGCGCCTTTGCACACTCGTTTCTTGCTTCTCTGAATCAAAGAGGTGTGCGTATCTGGGATATAGAGGCGTGTGCCTCTTCGGTGTTGCGTGCACCTCTGTGGCTCTGATCTCGAGATGTTTCAATTTTATCCATTTCGAAAAGCCTATAAATACCCCCCTATTAATCATTTTAAGCCACAACCGATTATCACTCCTAAAAACACTAAAATTGCACTAAAATTATGTCAGAATATCATCTAAAATTGATCCGACCTATTCTGCAGAGTTTAGATGGAGAAAGCTGGCAAAAGCCGAATCCATTTCATTTGTCTGTCTTTAGATCCCTTCATCTAAGTAAGATCAATTACCCATTTCTACATTCTGTTGCCCAATTCTGGGATCCAAAGAATCATGTCTTTAGATTCAATAGCTTTGAAATTTGCCCCATGCCTGAAGAATTTGGGGCAATTCTGGGTCACCCAGATGACTCGTCCATACAAATTGTTGTTCCTCCTATCAATAGACCTAATAATGAAGTTATCCAACAATAGATGACACGGCTGTTCAACATCCCTCCCTCTCTGTCACTAGCACATGTATCAGGCAATGGCGTTATCTTTGAATCATTTTTGAAGGCCGTTGTAGCTGTTAACAGTAGCAAAGTATACTAGCCCAGAATGATTGCCTTCTGCATTTATGCTCAGTTCCTACTGGTTTCTCCCTCTGGTGATTGTGATCCTAAGATTATGCACATCTTTGATCAAGTAGAATTCGGGTCCAACCCTATGCAAGTAATTCTTGCTGAAACTTTGACTGGTCTAGACGCTCTGCCCTTGACACATCGATTTGCTGGGAGTCCTCTACTATTGGAGGTAATTTTTATTATTATTATTATTATTTTTTAACCCCCTTTATATTTGTAGATCTGGTTCCAAGAGAAGCTGAAACTGCTGGCGCCTCCCTAGAATATTGTAAAGTATAAACCAAGACAAGTGCGGACTCGAGCCTTACAGAAAGTTCCAGCTGACCCGAATGAGTGGTTAGCTAATTTTCCTGATATTGGAGTTCAGTGGATGTGTCCTTAGTGGAATATGAAACATGTGACCACCATGACCTACACCCATTATATCCCACTTGCCAGTCTGAACTTCTGCTCGTTCTATTACCCTACTCGCCTTTGTCGTTAATATGGAGAAAAGCAACCAATTGTAGAGCCGACCCATGGTTTTCAGGCTGGCCCTCTGACTCAAAACTTCATACATAACCTCTCATCCACATGGCCCCATCGTACCATCAGACGCAACATCTCACTGGATGGGGATATCACTACTGATGACCATCACAAGGCTTGGATCCAATTGCAACAAATAGAACAAAATGAATTTATAATGCATTAAAAGATAAGAGCTCTATTCAGGATTAGCATGCAAGAGATGAGGAAAAACAAAAGGAAAAGAACTTAGATTAGATTTATTTTTTTCTCTTAGTTTCAACAACTTTATGAAACTTAGCTTATCTTGTGTGATTTCTTTCCTTCTGGCTAAGCACATTGTAATAAGCATTTAATGCAATATTTGATAGAAATAAAAACAAGCCATTTTATTTAAAATAATCACAATTATACATACTGATTGCTCCTGACATTTCTCCTGTCATTAGGTTGCTTGCCCTTGCAAGTTTTCCACCCAATTATTTTATTCTCTCTATTTTTTTTATCCTTAATTTTTGCCTAGATCGCTTCTTTGCGAAGTTTTCAACCTAGCAGGATTTTTTTTTGTCTCTAATTTTTGTCTAGACAGCCTCTTTTGAGGTTTTTCTCTCTAGCGAGACTTTACAGAAAGTACTTCTTGAGTTTGTCCAGGTTGATGGGATTTCTAAATTCATTTCCTTCCAGATCAGACAAGATGGCTGCACCTTTTGAAAATATCTTCTTCACTAAGTAAGGACCTTCCCAATTTGGCTTGAATTTTCCCCTCGGATCGGTTAGCAGTGGCTTTGTATGCTTTAGAACCAATTCACCTTCTCTTATCTTCCCCTGTGTGATATTTTTATTATAATCTCTGGCGATCATCTTTTGGTACAACTGCATATGATACAGAGCTTTTAATCTCTTTTCATCTAACAACGTCAACTGTGCCAACCTACTTTCTACCCATGGGTACTCAGGGATATTGGTTTCCAGCAAAACTCTCAGAGATTGAATTTCCACTTCCACTGGCAGCACTGCTTCGCAACCATAAACCAAGGAATGAGGCGTGACCCCCATAGATGTTCTTGCAGTCATCCTATATCCCCATAATGCAAACTGTAAGAATTCAGACCAATCCTTATAGCTCTCCACCATTTTGGCTAAGATTCTTTTGATGTTCTTATTTGCGGCCTCGACCGCACCATTAGCCTGAGGGCGATAAGGGGATGACCGATGATGCTCAATTTTGTAGTGTTGTAGCAAAGCAGCTATTTCTGCCTGGAATTGTACCCCATTATTAGACATGATATGGTGTGGCAATCCATGTCTACAAATTATGTTTCTTTCTATAAACCTCCCCATTTGCTTTGACCTTACTGACGTGAACGATTCAGCCTCGACCCATTTGGAGAAATAATCTACTGCCACCACAATATATCGATGCCTATTTGATGCAACCGGCCTTATTTCCCCGATTATATCAATCCCCCAAGCTACAAATGGCCATGGAGAGGTTAATCCTTGAAGTTCCATCGAAGGCAGAAGACTAACATCCCCATAAGCTTGGCAATTGTGGCCCTTTTTCACAAACTTGACACAATCTGACTCCATGGTTAACCAAAAGTACCCTTGACGAGTTATCTTCTTAGCCAGAACTGTTCCATTCATATAGGGCCCGCAAACACCTGCATGCACAACTTCAATGATCGTCTGAGCTTCTTCTTTATCCACACAGCGTAAATGTATCCCAGTCGGCATTCTCTTGTATAACATACCGAGAAGACTGATAAACTATCTAGATAATACTTTTAATGACGTCTTTGCCTTTTTATCTGCGTCTTCAGGAAACTGTCCGGACTCAAGGTATCTTTACAAATCGTAAAACCACGACTTCTCTACTGGTCCCATCGGCATTACCCTGAGCTCTTCATAACATGGGGTCCTAGACTTCACCAGAACTAAAGGCTTAGATAAGGTCTTGGTAGTACTTTCCCATATTGAGGCTAATGTAGCTAAAGCATCCGCAACTTGGTTATCTTGTCGAGGCAAGTGTACGAATTTGCACTGATTAAATGACAGAGTTATAGTGGCTAAATAATTCACATACAGCTTCAATTTACCTTCTTTAACCTCCCATTCTTTAGAAATCTGCTTTACCACAAGCATCGAATCCCCATATACTGTTATCTGTTCTGTACCCATGTTCCTCAAAGATTCTACCCCGAATATACATACTTCATATTCTGCCTGGTTATTGGTCACTCTAAATTTGAGCTTTTTATCCATGGGAATCATCTCACCCTCAGGTGTCACCAAAATCACTCCAACTCCTGCCCCTTTGCTATTAATTGCTCCATCGAAGTACATGCGCCATCCCTGTGCCTCAATAGCTCTCAAATGCTCATCGAGGAACTCCAACTCCCGCTCTTGCTCATCATCTTTAGTATTTTGCGCTAGAAATTCCACAACAGCCCTTCCTTTTATCACCTTTCTAGATAAATATTCAATATCAAACTCTGTAAGTAGAATTAGCCCAACTTTCCTGTGAGTGAAGGAGTTTGCTGGAGATATTTCAATGGATCATGCTTTGACACTGCTTGGATCTTGTAGGACTGGAAATAATGTCGTAGCTTCTTGGCTGCCCATACAACTGATAGACATGTCTTTTCTACCAGGTTGTAGTTGGCTTCGTAAGGCAAAAATTTCTTACTCAGATAGTACACAATATGCTCGATTCCCTACTCATCTTCCTGTGCCAACATTGCTCCCACAGCTTCTTTTTCTATGGTGAAGTACAAGATAAAAGGCTTTCCTGGTCTCAGAGGTTGTAAAACAGGCAGATTTATCAAGCATCTTTTGACCATTTCGAAAGCATGCTGACATCACTCATCCCATACTACTAGCTGATTCTTTCTCAAAAGCTTGAATATTGGTTCACAGATAGTAGTTAACTTAGCTTTGAAACGACTGATATACTGCAGTCTCTCGATAAATCCCCTCACTTCCTTCTCTGTCTTCGGAGTAGGCATTTCGATGATGGCTTTTACTTTGTCTGGATCAACTTCTATCCCTCTCTTACTGACTATGTGGCCTAATAGTTTTCCTGAGGCAACCCTAAATACACACTTCTTCGAATTCAACCTCAAGTTATACTTTTCATCTCTTTCTAAGAATCTGTCGAGAGCTTCAAAGTGTCCCTCTCGTGTAGGAGACTTAACCATCATATCATCCACATGTACTTCAATCTCCTTATGGATCATGTCATGCAATAAGGTAGTAGCCATCCGTTGATAAGTTGCCCCAGCATTTTTTAGTCCAAATGGCATCACTAAGTAACAATAAATACCCCACTCAGCTATGAATAAGGTTTTTATCTTATCTGCCTCAGCCATTTTAATCTGATTGTATCCTGAGAACCCGTCCATAAATGAATACATAGCACTTGAAGCTGCACTATCAACTAGTGTATCAATATGGGGCAAGGGAAAGTCATCTTTTGGGTAAGCTTTATTCAGATCCCTATATTCAATGCACATTCGTACTCTCCCAACTTTCTTTGGTACCGGGACTATGTTTGCCAACCATTTCGTGTCATCAACCACTTCAAGAAAACCAGCCTTCCATTGCTTCTCAACTTCTTCTTTAATCGGGAGGGCCCATTCTGGTCTCAACCTTCTTCTTTTTTGTTTAACAGGTGTGATATGGGGATAAGTAGGGATCTCATGCTCCACAATCTCGTGATCTATCCCAGGCATATCCTCATATCCCCAAGCAAATACTTTCGGTCTTTTTATTAATATTTCTTTCATTTTTTCACTCTCTTCAGGAGAAAGGTCAGAAGCAATTGTTATATTTTTAGGATGTTCAATTGTGCCTAAATTAAATGCAATGGTTTGTGTAGAATTAATGTCAAATATATGCATGAA
>CATIWO010746981.1:0-11729 GCA_949673435.1 Macaranga tanarius | reverse complement strand
ATGTTCCAAGTCCATATTCACCGTACTTATCTCAGCAGGCTTTCTTGAGATGAGGTAACCTGCAAAAAGAAATAAAATTGGTTATAATTTTATTAATACATGGAGAATTTCAACTTACCTTACGCATATTTTTCTTAGGTTGTGAGGACACCGTGGGGACCTGTGGATACGGTTGAGCATCGGTCGGTTTGGTTCGGTCAAAGAACCACCAAAATCGACCAAGAGAGAATTGTGACCGAACCAAACTAGAGGAAAAATTGAAATTAACCAAACCGATTCGGTTCAGTTCGGTTAGTAATTCGATTAATTAATTTTATTTTTTAAATAAATTTTTTATTTATTATTTTATAATTTTTTTAAGCTTATTCTTTAATTATATAACTAAAAAAATATTTTTTTATTTATAAATTTAATATTTATGTATAATTTTTTTCTAATTAATATATTTTATTTGATATTTTTATAATAAATATATATTTAAGTCGGTCGGTTCGGTTATTTTCAGTTTTCCAAATTGAAAACTGAAATCAAACCGAACCAGTAGGTTATGCATTGTCAAAAATCGAACCAAACCTATATAACTGAACCAAACTAGTCGGTTCTGTTAGTCAATTTTTAGTTTTTGTGGAGGGCTAGACTGACGTCATGATTCAGTCCAGACCATTGGCCGATAGGAGTGTTCTTCTAGTGGGACCCTTTCAGAGGGTGTTCTACCTTGGGGAGCATGTACTATAGTGGACTCTGGGCCCTGGTCGGAGACATATGCCCACGGCTCCTCCTACCATGTTCTGGGCACACTTATTGAGGGGCGAGGACCTGACGTGAGCTTTGAGAGGATCTCCTGCTATACGTCGGGTTACTGCACGACAGTCCGATGTATATAGGGCTTTTATTAGAGATGAGCTACTGCCGCAGCTTTTGTTGCCCATCCTTGTCACTCAGGTATGTCTTATATGCTTTATAATCATGTGATCTGGCCACTGCCTTATAATTTTCTGACTCTCTTCCTTTTGCAACTTCGTCCTAGAGGTACTGGTCCCCAGATCAGATCTTCACCTTCAGATGAGCATCCTACTCAGTAGGCCCGGGTCCACTCTCCAGCTGCTGATATTAGGCCTAGCACTTCTCGTGCCCAACCTCGGAGGACCTCAAATACTGGCCCTTTTCCCCCTCACAGAGGACTCCTGATGCCTTCACTTCTTACATGCATAGTGCCTTCCCTTTTCTCCTAAAGCCTACTGCCAGATATTGGAGCACCACTAGTGAGTTGTCTCAGACTTTCTTGACTCCTAACTCCAGACACTTTCTAACACCTGTACCTTCTACTGCCACCCACGTGAGTATTATTTATGCTTTTATTCCCTTATTTGCTTGTTGTAAAAAATGTTAGTACTGACATGATTTGTGCATTTGTACCTGTAGATTTCTAGAGAGTAGGGTGAGCATTTATATGGCTTGGTTGAGGCCCATCGCGACCTCGCATTCCGGATCTCAGAAGAATGGAAGGTATATTACTATTTCTATCCTATATGTATGCATTCTTATATAATGCATCCCCATAAGCTTGATAATTATAACACTTCTTTATGAATTTGACACAATCCGAACCATGACTTTTCCGATGGTCCTATTAGCATTACTCTCATTTCCTTATAATACGGAGTCCTAAACTTTGCTAAAATCAAAGGTTTAACTGGAGCCTGTGTACCACTCTCCCACATCGAGGTTAATGTAGCTAGAGCATTTGTAATTTGATTTTCATCTCGAGGTAAATAAACAAATCTGCATCAGCTAAACGAAAGAGTAACAGTGGCCAAATGATCACATAAAGCCTCAGTTTATCTTCTTTAACTTCCCATTCCTTAGAGACCTGCTTCACTACTAACATTGAGTCCCCGTAAACTGTTATCTCTTCTGCTCCCACACTTCATAAAGCTTCCAGTCCAAATATTCATGCCTCATACTTTACTTGATTATTGGTCACTTTGAACTCCAGCCTTTTTGCTATGGGAATTATTTCACCCTCGGGAGTGATCAAGATTATCCCAACACCTGCCCCCTTGCTGTTAACCGCACCGTCGAAGTACATGTGCCATCCTTGTATCTCAATGGCTCCTAAATGCTGATCAAAAAATTATAGTTCCCATTCCTAATTGTTATCCACGAGATTCTGTGCCAAAAATCTACAACAGCCCTTCATTTAATCACTTTCCTAAACAGGTACTCAATGTCGAACTCCGTAAGCAACACTAACCATCGAGCTAACTTTTTTGTAAGAAAAGGAGTTTGCTAGAGGTACTTCAGAGGATCATGCTTTGATACCGCTTGAATCTTATAGGATTGAAAATAATGTCGAAGTTTCTTAATCGCCCATACGACTGACAGACATGTCTTTTCTACTAAGTTGTAATTGGCTTCATAAGACAGAAACTTCTTACTTAAATAATACACAGCATGTTCTACTCCATTCTCATCCTCTTATACCAACATTGCCCTTACGGCTTCCTTTTCTACGGCTAAGTTCAATATCAACAGCTTTCCCAGTATCGGTGGTTACAACACAGCTGGCTCCATTAAATATCTCTTAATAGTCTCAAAAGCTTACCGGCATCTATCATCTCAAACCACTGGCTGATTCTTTTTAAGTAGTTTGAATATCGGTTCATCTATGGTAGTCAACTTAGCTATGAACCGACTGATGTACTACAGACTCCCTATAAATCCTCTCACATCCTTTTCTTTTCTTGGTGCTGGCATCTTACTGATGACTTTTATTTTATCCAGATTAACCTCTATCCCTCTTCTATTGACTATGTGGCCCAACAGTTTCCCTGAAGCAACCCCGAATACACAATTCTTCGGATTCAGTCTCAAATTATACTTTTTAGCTATATCCAAAAACTTGTTTAGAGCTTCAAAGTGTCATTCTCTGGTTAGAGACTTAACCATCATATCATTCACATACACTTCAATCTCTTTATGGATCATATCATGCAGTAGAGTAATGGACATTTGCTGATATATTGCCCCAATATTTTTTAATCCAAACAGCATCACCAAGTAGCAATAAATTCTCCACTCGGTGATGAATGAGGTTTTCAACTTATCTGCCTCAGCCATCTTAATTTGATTGTATCCAGAGAATCCATCCATAAAAGAATACATCGCGCTCAAAGTTGCACTATCTACTAGTGTATCAATATGAGGCAAAGGGAAATCATCTTTCGGATAGGCCTTATTCAAGTCCCGATAATCAACACACATTCTTACTCTTTCATCTTTCTTTGGTACCGGTACTATATTAGTAAGCCACTTTGTGTCATCAACCACTTCAAGGATTCCTACCTTCTACTGTTTCTCAACTTCTTCCTTAATCGGGAGTGCCCATTTCGGTCTCAACCTTCTCCTTTTCTATTTTACTAGCATAATATGAGGATAGGTAGGGATGTCATACTCTACAATCTCATGATCTATCCCCGACATATCCTCATAGCCCCAAGCAAATACTTTCTATCGCTTTACTAATATTTCTTTTATTTTTTCACTCTCATTAGGAGAAAGATCAAAAGCAATGACTATATTTTTAGAATTTTCAATTGTGCCTAAGTTAAATGTTTCGGTTTACACAGAATTAATGTCAACTATATGCATAAAATGATCATCACAATAGGAATAACCATTAGGTAAGACATTACACAAGTAAGCAAAGTCAGATTTCATTGCATTCACTTTAGAAAAGAATAAATCATCAAGTTCAAATAGTTCAGCAAAGGAAACATCAAAATCATCATAAGAGGTGTCAACAAAAGAGTTATGGATAAAGGTCTCCAAGTCCACAGTAGCATCCTCATTCTGACCAGCATCTCCAGCAGTGATCTCCACTCCCTCTGTAGCAATCCCTTTCCCTTTGGAATCTTTTTCAGCAACAACATCTATAGTTTTTTTTGTGACATCCTTCTTGCCGGTGGTGAGTTCAACAGCAGTAGCAGTAGCTTCCTCATCCACTATCAGCTCATCTAGTGCCAGTTCATCCATGCTTTTCTTCCTCAGATAGTCCATAAAAATCTTAAACCCAGGGACCTTCCTTCCTTACAGAAATAGAGGCTCAGGTTTACCCTTACAGGGATTGTAGTTCCCTTCCCGAACAAACCTTTTCCAAAGTGATAATTCCTCCTCACTATCGAGTCCATCCTTTTCTCCGTGATAACCTAGCCCATGCTTCAAAATCTATAGCTTAGCTTCCATAAATTCTCCTAGTCCAGGCATAAAATTCATTCTCTTGAGCATGTTCAATACCTTCTTCTCCATGGAATCTTCATAAATCATGCAGACCTCAAAACCTAAATTCAGAGGGATTTTCTTAAGAGCCAACTTCAGAGCTGCAATGGCTGCCTCAGATTCAGCTGTGATGGTGACTATCTTTCCCTCATGTGGAAACTTGATCTTCTGATGGAGAGTGGAAGGAACTCCTCCCAGGGGATGGAACCAAGGTCTTTCCAACAGTACAACAAAAATGACCAGGATATTGATCACATGGAGAGTGACCCAAGCTTTGATGGGCCCAGTCTTGACTAGAGTTCTGAATATGCATTCTACTGATCTTTTAGTGTCGTCATAGGCCTTGATTATCACATCAGGTTGTTATGGATTAGCAGTAGTCAAACTAAGTCTTGGCAGTATCTTCATGGGGCATACATTTATGGCTGACCCATTGTCAACCATCACACAGTAAGTCATCTTCCCTTTTATCTCAGCCTTGATGAATAATGCCCGGTAATGATCTCTCCTTTCCAACGGTAAATCCTCATCAGTGAAAATAATTGCTCCCTCAGGCTTTTGCATTAAAGAACTCACCAACTGTTGAGGGGTTGTATTGGTGAAAACCTTCCTCTTATATAAAACCTAGACCATGGTATCCCGATGAATCTTAGATTGTATCAAAATCTCCCAGATGCTGGACACTGTTTTCTCAGGTAATTCTTTCTTTGGTTCTTCCTTTTCTTCAATTTTAAGCTCAACTTCAGGTTCATATTTTTCAACTGGCTCTTCCTTTTTCTCCTCTTTCTTCTTTTCAGCTGATGCCACATGTTTAACCACCCATCGTCTTTTGCCTTCCCATACATCAATCCCTTCCTTGGTATCTTCATCATCAAAAGACCAGATATTCATTATGTTCACAAACCGACCCCTCTTTTGGGTGGTTTTAGGTTGGGTAAATTAGGTAGACTCAAGGTCGGTGAAAGAGTTTAATAGTTGTTCTTTTATCAAACCAGTGCCAATCATCAGGATCTGTTAATTTAGAGGTGGGGTATTTCGGTAGTTTGGCAAAGGATTTGTTTGGGTGTTTAGCTTTTTAGTTTCTGGATCGACTAACTTTTCAGAGTCAATGAGGTTTTAGATTTTATATTTGAGGTGGGTGCATTGGTCAGTGTCATGTCCGATGACTTAGTGGTACTTGCAGTAGAGTTTTGGATTGGTATTGGGAAATGGAGTCTTTGGTGGCAAAGGTTGAAGAAGTCTCTTTTCGATGAGCTTCTCGAGGACTTTTGAGATGGGACTTCCAAGATTAGAAAACATTCAAGGCTGCTCAATAGCATTGATTTGGACATTACTGCTTGGTCCCTCTTTGTTCTTAGATCTTCCTCCGAAATACTTCTTTTCTTGGGCTACATCTGTCTCTTTCTAAACCCCAAACCTATAGAGTTCTTTAAAATTCCTAATCCCTAAATCATTCAATTTCCTAGCAAGTGGCATAATACATCCCTCAATAGCAAGCATCAATTGATCAGCTTTGGCTGGTCGATGTCTCATTTGTGCCAGCTTACCCCTCCACCTAATTAGATAATCAGTAAAAGATTCATTGAATTTCTGCTTGGTATTTTACAGATCCCTTAATGATATCTCCAACTGAGAGTTCAACTCATACTGTTTCACCAATGCTGCACATAACTCCTTCCAGTCAACTTGCACATAAGGGACCAAAGAGTAGTACCAACAGATTGGTGCTCCCTCCAAAGACATTGAGAATTACTTCATAATCTGAGATTTAGTTAACTCAGTTGCTCTTATGTAGGTAATATATTGCTTCAGATGTAAATGGGGATCTTCAGTACCCGAGTACTTCTTCATGTCGGGGAACTTGAATTTCTTCGGCAAAGGATCTTCATTATCAAAATTCATGTCACTGTAGTCCATTGAAGCATCCATAGCCTTATCTTTCATCAGAAGTTGCATATGATATTTCATCTTTGCGATTTTCATAGCCCATTCTAGTTGTTTAGAGTTTCCAGTAGTTTGAAACTCTTGCCTAAGAGGATCAACAAGCACAGTTTTGAGATCATCATCTCCGTCCCTGGGTTTCCTAATAGTAGCTTCACCCTCATCCAAGTTAATTAGCTGTTTTCCTCTGGCTATCTGAAGCATTTCTCCCATGACTTCCCGGATAATGTTCCTGGTATCAGTAGCAATTTCATCTTTCAACTGTCTCTTAAAAGCTTCCAAATCAAGGTTGTCAGACATTGTTGAAGTAGCTCTAACCAGTATAGGTCTAATTAGGCAACCTTCATGAGTGTGTGTCCAAACAAAGGGTGGAGGATCTATTTCTGCAAAATAAATGGTTAGAAATATGTATGATGTGTATGCATGATATACAGATGTTTTAAGGGGTTTAACAAAACTAACAGAGAAACATATAAACAAATACACATAGGGTCTCAAAAACACAGCCTTCCAACCTTATTCCTCCCACACATGTGTTTAAGGCAGATCTCTTACTTAGGATTTTTGGTCTGGATTTTAATTATCAACAGGGGATAATAAAACCGACGTACATGCATAAGCTCTCGAGATAGACCAAACAATTGGCATGTCTTTTCCACAAAACTAAAGTTCAATATAACGGTCCATGGTAGAAGGACAAAAGTCCAATCTAAAATGGTTCATCATTATTGAGCTTGGGCTTTATGAATGAGAGTGCTATATGGCATCAAAACACATGCATTAGAGGAAAAACTTAAGGGTAGTTACTAGGGCACTATATGAGCCGAGTCTTATGTAAAGTCAAAGGCTCCCACAGCTTTATATTCTCTTTCCATCTCCCCACTCAAAGGTCCAAATGACATACTTAATTATATTCCACAGTGAGTAACAATAGCCATATACCCTACCACCAGGTTTGAATGAAACACAAGCAGCAATGCAACAACCATTGTTAGGTTATTCGGGACTGTGTGTACAGTATGTGAAAATGGTGTAGTGAATGTAAATGCAGAAGGAATAATTAGATAATTAAAAATAATAGAATACAAAATACTAGAATCAGTTTCTCTATCCCCAGTAGAGTCGCCACTGAAGGCGGCGGAATTCAGCACGCGCTCAAGTATTTATAACTATGGCATTGTACGAGCTCAGGGCCCACTAGGAATACAACTTTGGGTCTTTTGACAGGCTTAGGTTGGACAATGAAGTCGCCACCGAGTAAAATCTGGGAATACTTTTACAGCAACTGGATCTCACGGAGGGAGCCCAGCAGCCGTCCTCAGAGATTGGGTCTGAAAACTGAGTATGGACTTTTGAATGGCTCACCCAACCTTGCGATCGGCCTCCATTTGTGTTTTATATTTTATTATTTTTAATTATTTAATTACTCATTTAATTACATGCAAATGGCTATTTTAATCTAAATAATTTCTAAATTTTACAATTTAGTCCAAGTTTGTTTATTAAGTCCAATTTCTTACAATTTGGTCCTTAATACAAACATCCATATACCATAAACACAATTCACAATAATAATAACAGCAACAAAATTAAAATCACATATAAAGAAAAGGAGGGAGGAGAAATGATTACAACCCTTTTACATGTAATAAATTAAAAAAATAAATAAATAAATTCTAAATTAAATAACTAGAATAATGGAAATAATCCATTATTGTTCTGCCATCATAAGGAAAATATTAGATCTTCAGAGAAAAGAAATCCTACAAGCAATCAAGAAATTAGCAAATAAAATAATAAGAAAAAACCTGCTCAACTGGACACAGAGGCGCATGTCTTTATGGAGATAGGGCGGCGCCTCATCAAGGAAGGTGTCGCCCCTGCTGCAACGGTTAGAAATTTAAAAATACATACAAACCTATAGAGGCGTGTGCCTCTATGTGATAGAAGCGTGCGCCTCTTTGAGACAGAAGCAGCATCTCTACGCAAAGGCACATGCCCTCTAGTTTCCTGCAGAAGCTTGTTTTCACATTTAAACAATTCAAACATTCTAATTATCCAACTAAAATAGCAGAAAAAGGTCACAAATAACTCAAATTACTATAGGAATCAAAACCAAATACTGCAATAACAAAAATCAAGAGCAATGGGAGGGAAATAAAAATTAAACTCAAATAAAAAAGAAGAAGAATTTTACGGTAAAGCTTGAATTGAAAGTATTTTAGCTCTCAGATTGATTCTGGAATACCCTTTTGCTTCTGAAAATCTTGAATTCAGGCCCTTCTTCAGGTTTTGATTTTGGTTTTTCTCTTGGGATTTGGTTTTCAATTTCTGTCTTTTTTTTTAGCTTCCAGATCAAAAGTCCTTTCCTGTAGAAATTCAACCTCTATTTATGGAGGAATAAACCTCTTTCAATGTCCATTAAGCCCCACGTCCGCATTTAATTATATGTTGCAGAATGTGGAGTGATCCACATTCTGTAATTAATTTTTTTATAACAGACATCATAGAGGCGCCACCTCTGTGATGATAGAGGCATGCGCCTTTCTATGAAAGAGGTGTGTGCCTTTCTCTTGAAGAGGTGGCACCTCTTCAGAAGAAAATGGGCTTTTGTGCGATTTTGGGCCATGTGGGTCAACTTTTTGGGCTTGGTTTGTTGGGTTATGTGTTTGGCTAGGTCTTTTCTGGTGGGTTTGATTTACATGTTTGGGCTTCTCACCAATGGGCCTTAATTCAGTTCTTCGGTAAATTGAGTTTATCTGTCATTTTTTATTATTGGGCTTTTTTTTACGGACCGACTAAACCATGTGTCCAAACTAGTATTTGTATTAATAAAACTAAGTAATTTTGTTATATTTACATGATTTGAATGTATATTAGTATTAATATTAAGTAATAATAATTTAAAATTATTAATTGTAATAAAAAAATTACTATTTTATATAATACTAACTTAGTATTGAATAAATAAAATTTAATTCTTAAATATAATGAAAATTATATAATAAAACTTAATATTGAATACAAAATTACGTAGTTTTAATATATAACAAACTGCATAATTTTATTAAGTTTTAACTCTTAAGTTAATTTAATATTAAGAAAATATAAATAAATATAGAATATTATTGAGTGAATATAACTTTAATTAACATTATTCCAAAAAAAAAAATTATCTAAAGCACAAACACCCTAAATGACTTAGTTTAGGACTGAATCCTAAATTAGTCTACAACACCAAATAATATATTGTTATGGATACAAAGACACGGATGCAAGAAAATAACTTATAATTAAGTACTTCCTTTATAACTGAAGTATTTAAGAAGTATCGGATACGGAAAAATAGAGATACGGATACAAACAAATACTAATTGAAGTGTTCATGCATCATAACATACCATATGTTATAATAAAAAATTATATATTCATAGCCTAAATTAATATGGGTATTCATATTTATAAATATAATTTAAATTAATAAGTAAAATATAATACTATTTAAATTTTATTAAATAAAAGTATTAATAATAATTTAAAATTATATAATTTCAATATATAAAATTACATTATTTCATTATAAAACTTTAATTATAACTTTACCTAAATACTATGTAATTAATCATTATACATCATTTGTCCTCGCTTACTTGTCCCAGTGGCAACAATGCTGAAAGAACATTAGGGAGAGAAGGGTTTGAACCCCCTCACCTCCCTGCTCTCCCAAATTCCCATAGAGAAAAGACCAACTGGTCTAAGGTGCCGTTTGGATGAACGTTTACAAGGGCGTTTTGGGAAAAAAATGAACAACGTGTTTGTTTGAGTGGTTAGGAGCCGTTGTCAGCGTCTTAAAGAGTAGAGAAACACTGAAATTGAACGGCTACAAAATAGAGCTGATGGAGCGGTTATAAATTTATTTCCTTCCTCTACCCTTAATTAATTTTTTCCTGCCTTTGCACTAACCAATTCATAACCACATTCACAGCACCACACAAATTTACGTTTGTTGCTTATTTCACTTCACCAAACCTCCTCTCTGCTCTTAATTCTTTCTTCATCATCTCTACTCTTGATTCTTTTCAAAACGCTGGGTAAATCAAGAATTTTCAAAATCGGATTGCAATTAGGAAAAGTAGTTCTACAACTTTGAAATAAATCTGATTGTAAGATCTTTCTTCTTCCCTTTTTTCATTTTTTATCTATGTTCTGTTTGTATTCCTTTTGCTCTTCAGTAATTCTAATTAGTTTTTAAGAGTTTGCTTCAGTAATTCTTCATTTTCAAATGAATGTGTTGAGTTCTTTTGTTGGTTTTGGTTGATTAATAATGGGATCTCAATTTAGCTTCTTCGATAATAGACCCATTTTGGATCAAAGTGAATGAGTAAGAAACTTTTAATTGGTTATTACAGTTTAAATCTACTATCATCTGTTGTGCCAGAGTGTATATTGTTAATTGCAGTCTACTGGGATGTCTCTGTGTTAAGATTTATCATAATTGCAAGTGTTGGCTTGATTTCAAATGAACCTTGACCTCCCAATGATTATGCAGCTTGAGTGTGTTGAACACATTAGTTGTTTTGTACATATTGAGGATCCACTGCCTTGGTAGAATATATTCATGGTAGTGTTTTAGATAATTTGCATGGTATATCTCTGGAGCAGGGGTGATTTATTTTAATTGTGGGTGGTGCTGTTGACTGTTGAACTCCTAAACATTATTTTCTAGTTTAGATTATCAAGACAACACCTGCTTGTGAATTATCAATAGAATAGGATTTTCAACTTTTTTGTCACATCCTAGAAGTTCCCCTACATTGTTTTTCAGCATTGTGGTTGATCACATTAGAATTTTTTGTAATTTGTTTCATTAACCACTTAATCCTTAACTGAGAGCAAATGATCTGACCTTCAATAGTTCCATTACCATTAGATTTTATGGGAGTGCTTTGATTCCAAAAGGAAATGACTAGGATTTTAAAGAATTTTACATAACTCGTTGTTTTATTGACCTCTTGAGCAAGTGAAAGAGTTAGATTATAACTTTAAATAGGCAGGACATTGGGAAACATGATATCTGTGGGTTGTGGAATTAAATGGGTTTCATTACAATTGCGACTTTACTGCTTCTTCTCAAGTATTTTGTTTCTATTTTTTGCTATAAAACTATGATATGGATTGGTTTCTTCTGAAATTGACTCTACTGATTACCCGTCATTCACTCGTTTTATCTGCATGTGTTTTTCAGAGATGACTTCCTGATCTTTTTCCAATTGAAACTCCATCCTGCTGTATTTTTTTTTCTTGTTGCTTGTCATGGCATATTCATGTTGCAGTTTAGGGTAGTCTTTCTGCAGCTCTATCATCTTTGCCTTTATGGGAGATTTTCTGTATAAAGTTGAAAATTTTATAGATCTCAAGAGTTTAAGAGAAATAAAATAGCATCAGCTAGCAGCAATAATGAATAAGAGTAATTTAAGCTCAATCAGTAGCTCTGATCTCATAGATGCAAA
>CATIWO010746836.1:0-31228 GCA_949673435.1 Macaranga tanarius | reverse complement strand
TTTTTTTTATCAATTAAAGTTTGACATAATCTTCTAATTAAAAATACAAATACAACATCAACTAAAAAGGAAAACATTAAGCAAGGACCTTGTATATCTTTTGATTTTTCATACAATGAGCCTATAAATTATTATGTCATTTCATATTACCAACGAAAGTATAATCGTTTTATTCCCTACATATTATATGATTCAAACTCTAAAAACATTCAACTTAAAAATAGTGTTTGATATGAGTTAAATAACACGAGTTGAATTCTTGAATTCTTAATTACATTATAATATATGTATGCAAAATTGCAAATATCATAAAAAAATTGTTTCTGAAATTGCAACGTTAAAATGAATAAAATTAACCAATGTGAAAGCAAATTATGCTTTTGTTGTGGTGAAATAAGAAATTAGTTACCAAACATATAATTAACAAAATGAACAAATAAAATTGATTCTTGCTTGAGAAAGAAAAAGTAGTGAAGGAGCTGAGTAATGCTTGTGATGGAAGAAAATAGGGCCAAATAAGATTCTTGATTTAATAGATGCACATGCAACAATTAATAGCACCAGACTCTTTTGCTTTATTTGTTGAGCCATTGTAGGGCAGTAGCTGTGTGTGATTTTTGTTTTTTCCCAACTCATTCAGGAATCCTAACAAGTAAATGCAATGCAACTATATATTATATTTATTAATTACATATGATTCTTTGTCCTCTATCTTCTCAAGAGATCAGATTGATTTCCGCATGGGTCATTTTCAAGTCAAATTTTTGGCCAAAGAATAATCTTTAATTCTTCAGTTTAATTTTTCTTAATAATGTTTGATGAATTCTAACAATATGTTTATACCTAAAAGTACTCTAAGAAAGGGAATATTGGCCCTTTCTAATGCAAGTAATTTGTCCATAAGCATTTTACCCACTCTCTCTTTTTGGTCCACTTTAAGAAAACATGAACATAATTATTCTTTATAGGAATATTGTGCAAATACATTTATTTGATTTTTCTAAAATAATTTGGGTTGGATTGGATTTAGATGTACTATTTGAAAACATTAGTCGAGTAATTATTTTCTAAAAAGTTTGTCATTGTTGATTTATAAAAATTAATTTTTACCGATTAAAAAAATTCTATATTATATAATTCATTAAAATTTTAGTCACTTCAACCTTCTATTAATAATAATAAGAAGAACTTATGTGCAATGCACTTCGGACTCTAAAGACAAATGTTTCAACTCAATCGGCACTTGCAAGACAAAATATATAAAGACAAAAGGCAAAAGAAAAATGTACAACTCTATTGACAAAATATATGGTTGGCGAGCACAAAGATTTAGACAATAGCTAAAAGCTTGAATTCACTCTCTAGCTATGTAATATATATTTTTAAAAAAAAAAAAAAAAAAAAACAATTCCCATACGGGTTAGCATCTCTTCATAATTGACAATTCATGGCAGCAAAAATTTGAGACTACTATAAATGGTGGAATCTGGCAATTGTAAACTCGATTTCCTATGACCAATTTTGAAAAATATAGAGATTTTTTCTGCATAATTTTTTTTTGAAATTAACAAAATACACAATTAATTTTTGAAAAAGAGAGAGAAAAAAATAATAATTTCTGGCCTAAATATGGAAATGAAACAAACTGAAAAGTTATACATTTAAAAGAAAGATATTGAGTAAAAAGAAAAAATAAAATTGTCATCCCACAAAAGATTCCACTTGACCCACATTGCCCTTCCTTCTCTTCCTGGCAACCCCCATGAAAGAAAGTTTTCAATACCCTTTTTCCTATACATCTTCACTTGAAGATTCCATCAAAGTGATCATATATAGATAAAGAGAAAATTAATATATTGCAAACTTTTTGGTAGCATCCTGATTTCTTGCCTTTGTTTGTGCATATTCCCACTTGAGAAGAAAGCTTGTTAACACCTTATTCATGGATGGATATGAATTAAGCACTTATAGTTCATGCAATAGAAGAGAAGTCATACTTTAACGAATTAAGGATACTGTCTAAAAACTTCTCAAAATGATGTGTTATTTTTTTCTTAAGAGTTTTGAAATTGACCTGTGAACTATTCCATGGTGTGGTCTATTTCAAGCTGTATAAATCTCTATCATTTTTTTCCCTTTTCTTGTTCTTGCTTCAAAATTATATCATGATTAAGAGATTCACAATACGTCCTATGTGGTTGATGTTGATTTTTTTTTTTTTTTAAAAAAAAATAACAATAAAAGTTTTGGTTGTCCTTTTCTGGACGTGAATGGCGGGACCATTAATTATAATAGATCAATTTTCTTGTGCAAATTAATTTCTCATCCTTTGTTCATCATATAATCATCAACCCTTAATTAGAATATTTAATCATATTCTTTTAAGCATAATATCATTCATGATGATTTTAATTATTAACGAGTGTTCAATATTATTGCTAATCACATGATTGATATTTTCATGTCGAGTATCAATCCTATTACAATCTTTAAAGACTTTTGCGGCTTGATCAAATATTACTTAGTTTTCATTAATAATTAGAATGCTATGGCATTATATATATGTCTTTGATTTTTTTTTTTTTGTCTGATACTCCTGATATCCGGTAGCTATAAGAACAAGTATTCATTTTTTTATTAATAAAATTTGAGTTCGAAATCTTATTTAAAAAATTTCAAACTTTTTGCAATTTATACGAACAATTATTTGGTAAATTTGATATCTTTTTCAAGCTAAGTAATTTGAAGATTAGTGAACTTTATAATGAGTTAATATTCTGACAGGTTTCTGCCAATTAGTGAATCACAACACTGCCAAAAAAATAATAAAATTGTTAGTATGTGTTTTATGGAGGCAGTACAAAGATGGAGTAAGCAGATGGGGTCCTTGACAAGGATCTTGAATATAATTGCCAAAGGCTTGATGATCTTATATTGAAGATGAGAGAAACAATTTCTTCCTTGGAAGGTATGGCTTGGAAATGAATGTAGCAATCTGACAAATTATATGATTTTTAAGGAAACCAAGTTGGTTACACACAAATCTCTATCATCTCATATTTATCATCTATGCATGTATCTTTCCAATCCATTATTGCATATGCGATTGATATAAGTCTCATCTTTCAATTTAGTAAAATAAATTTAGTATCTATTTCTTTATATAAACGAATTAATTTTGTTAATATTTTCAGCGTATCATGTCAGATGATAAAAAAGTTTCTCCCAAAACTAAACATCTTTCACACTTGAATAACTTTTAGTGTTGATTTTTTTTCAATATCAATGATCTCACATGAGGTGTATATGACACCATTTGTTGAAAATTATTTCAATACATTATGATGCTTTGATTAAAAAAATGACAATTTAATTTAAAGGAAAACAAAACTCTAAATCTTCACTGGCTTTTTCAGAAAGATATGAAAATTAAATGGCAGGTTTCAATTCTATAATCACAATCATCACTCCAAATGGCTATATTACAGGTATACAACATATATCATAGTTTTGGTACTTGTTTCAGACTTTTAGTTCATCAGCAGCAGAACCAATCTATATATATCTATCATCTACTTTACTTCAATGAATGGCTTCAGTTTAAGGGCAACAAGCAGTTGAACTCATCAGATTACCTTCGATTTCTAAGCTCATCATGTCTCCCCAGAGGTACTGGAGGGTAAAGATCCTTGCACAAATTACTCTTGGCATCTAGAGGCATTGACATTGTCTGAAACTGATCCTCCATCTTATGAGCAGAGTGCCTGCAAGATTTTTGCTTAGCCTTAGTTGCTGCTGTGAGGTTCCTGTAACTGGGTGGTTTTCTATTGTTATTCTCATCTCTATCCACGAAGATTGTGCTGGTAGAAAATGGAACTGGAGAGACTGATGTAGATGAAGTTGACTCCGAGGCTGAGCTCCCATCATAGAAGGATTCAGAATTTGGTGCAGAAGATGAGCGGATAATGTGGCTGACCATAGCAGGAGGTTTAGCCATAATTTTTGTTGAAACATTATTTCTTCTCACTTTCACTGAGTCGTGCACCGATGGATAAGAGTAGATACTGGCAATGTTATCTTGACTTTTTCTTGAAAATGGAGTCTCTGATGAGTCAGTATGAGTTTCTTCCATCAGTCTGCTTTCCCATGGCTTGTTTGCCATCCACCTTTCCAGCCAGCTCCATCCAGGGCTGTTACTGTTATCCACTCTTTGATTCTTGACAGACATTGATGCTGCTG
This sequence comes from Macaranga tanarius, assembly GCA_949673435.1. Lineage (NCBI taxonomy): Eukaryota > Viridiplantae > Streptophyta > Magnoliopsida > Malpighiales > Euphorbiaceae > Macaranga > Macaranga tanarius. Next base: position 26,989 of record CATIWO010746836.1, on the reverse strand, counting down.
ATTTGCTTGTTCTTCTAGCCGGGCTTGCACATGATTTTGATTGCTGAAAGCAGCAAAAGCAATAATTATTGATCATTCAAGAACTTAGCAATTGTTATGCAATTTTATCTTGGATTTTTCATTACCTGTTGAGATTGTGAGTATGCAATTGCCCTCTCCCTCTTGATGGCTCCTTCTTGCCTCATTTGAAACTTTGCTCTAACTTCATCCACAGTACCCAAGCTATTACACCATCCTTGCTGACAATTTGAAAGATTTAACAATACTCAGATTAAGATCAAGATCATCTTCTCAATCTGATAATTGAAAATCAAGAAAAGATTGAGATATGCACCTCAGCCTGCTTAGTAGGATCAGAAATGCAGTGTTTCAGTGCTACTTGGCCTTCTTCTGAAGACATTCTCGCACCCTGTGCTCTTATTCTAGCTTGAACTCTTACAAGAGCTTGCATACACCTCAGTGTCACAGCAGCTTGCTTCCTGACCTGCCGGCCACGAAATATTGCTTGAATCCTCACCACTGCTTTCAAGGCCCTCAGTGCCCGCCTTGCCTGCCAATTATCCAAATATTCCCCAGACAAAAATGTTACTGGCAATAAGTGAAATTCTGAAGCACACACACAACGTTTTAATCAATGTAATATGATCACAACAGAACAGAAAACTTGACATGTCTTAATAAATTTCATAAATAAAAAATTCTTGTCAAGACTCACAAAAATAATTTATGAACCCAAATCAAGAAATTAGAAGTGAAAACCTATTTGTGAATCAAGAAATAGAAAAGAAAAAAGAAACCCATTTACCAGTAAGCCTCGGAAAACTGTTTGAATCCGGATAGCAGCCCATTCTTGCTTGACCACCATGAAATCTTTAGGTGGAGCTCTGACCACAGTAGCCATGGCAGCAGCGAATGCATCATCAAGAACAAGAGAAGAATCCGATGGATTTGATGATGACATGCGAACCCCTTTCGAGCTTTTGGATGAAGATGATCCAAAATCCTCCGATGAGCTTCTCCATAGCCTCCATTTCTTCTTGCCTCTGTTTTCGCTCTGTTTTTCCTGTAAAAAAAAAAAAAGAGACACACAGAAGTTAAAGACATCAAGAAAGCTTTTTTTGAGTTCTTGTTTCTTGAACAGAATTTAAAGATTTATTTACATGGGCAGGCGATGGTGGTGGTGGAAGTTTCTTGAGAGTGATTAGTGATTTGAGCCATTTTCCTGAAGAACCCATTTAGTGTTTGTAGATTCTTGAAATTTTTTTAGCAGAAAATGAGAGAGATGAAATTAAAGAAAGGAAAAGAGAGACTGTAATATGGTTTAACAGATTAAAGAATTGGGTTTTTGTTGTTATCAGAGAAGAGAGAGACGTTTGAAATTTGAAATTTTGAATATAAAGAGGAAATAACGGATACTATGGACTTTTTGCCGCTCCAAGACTGCAAAGTTAAGCCAACACTTAATTAAGTGAACAACCAACTCATTTTAATTCTTTTATTTTTATGTGGTTGTGAGTACTTTTGAACTCATCATAGTCTTTTTATTTTTAATTCCATTAAAAAATTATATTTAACTGTTGAATTTGTAAAGAAAAAATATTATATTACAATTTAAAGTTTAATTTAGAAAATTTTTTATTTACGCAGAATATATTACATCTTATTATTAGATTTGAAATATTAAAATAGGCGTTTCATTTTTATTGCCCAAATGTAAAACATTTAAACTATGTGTTATAAATGATTATATGATGTAAATAAATATTTCTTTTTAATTACATTTATAACACTTATTTCAAATGTTTAATATTTGATGGATAAAAATATGGTACTTATTTTTGTATTACAAATCTAATCATATGATATAATATATTTAGAGTAAATAAAAATTTCGCCTGTAGGTATTATAGTTTATTGATTAAATATAACATACTACAATATGTCACGCATATAATATAATACATTCAGAGTAAATAAAAATTTCTCTTATACGTATTATATTTTATTGATTAAATGTAACATACTAACATATGTCACACATCTAAGTGTTGATTTGAAAAAAAAAATTATTGCATGAACAATTTTATTACTAGGTTACAACTGTATCCCTCTTTCTAATTAGCTCAATCTCCCTCAATCTTCCCAAGTTAAAAAAACCTGATAACCTTAAGGTTGAACTCTCAAGAAGAGTAGCAAAAAAATTAGAGTGATCTAACCCGCCAAAAGAAGAAACAAATTCAAAAAAAAAAAAAATGAGTAAAAACCAACAACCAATCTTGGGTAGTACATATTGCCCCTTTTTACCAGTGCTGTGAACTTCTATTGGTAAGTGGGCTTTAATTTGCCCAAAGAATTTCTATTTAGAGAGGTGTAGTCTCGGGCTTGAAAGTCCCATGTATGCAAGAGTGGGGGAAAGGTGTATTTTTGGGCTAGGCCTTGGTGAAGGGATTGGACCAGAACTAGCAAAGAATGATGATCCTGCAGTAATTCTTGGTGATAAATTCACATGTTCAAGCGCCTGTAATTGTAGCTTTGTTGGGTATTCTCTAACACAGCCAATCCTAGGTCCAGCTCCAGTGCTCCACTTGCAAGACATGGACTTGCTCATTTTAGACACTGCTGCTGCTGCTTCTATTATATTTGCTTCACTGGAGCTGTTAGCCATGCGGATGTCAATGTTTTCCTCGATGCTGTGGTATTTTGTAACGGTTGAAATTTTGTCCACATTTTCATGTTCCTTGCTGCTATTTGTGATGGAAATGGCATTGGTTTGCACTATTGCAACCATGTTATTGACATCAGTGGATGAAGAGACTTTTTGATTCCCTGAATTGCAATCTAATTTGGGTTCTTCTCCTCTACTTTGGGGAGGTGGAATGTCATCGTCCATGGGACATTTCTAAAAGAGCAACATGAAGAGTTTTAGTATAATAACCATAATAACGGAAAATTGTTTGTATAATATATATATATATATATATATTAGATAATGTTTTATGTGGTGATGGGTATAGTGCATCCGACAAATTATAAAAAAAACTTCTATATTTTTTGTATCCTTATATAATTATGGGAGAAATTTTTTTTTTTTTTTTTTGTCTTTAGGATCGTGATCCGCAATACCTATCGTCATCCTGTAAATATTATACTTTCAAAGTATACGTTAAGTGTAATACTCTGAGTTTCGCTAAAAATCTTCCACAAAAATATTAACTCAAGGCAAAGAGAGAGTTCAAAGTTCACCTTAACATAAGTCAAGTCTACATTTTGGTCCTCCAAGAAGCTGAGGAATTCCAGGAAATTGTCTTCTGTTGGGCGATAATGACCACTGTAGGACCATATAGCCTGAACAAAATCCCACATATTAACATACCAATATTAATTAAGGAAAAGTTACTAAGTACCTTATAAACATCGACGAAATCTTGATTCATTACCTCCAGAATCCCATCATGTGCAATCAATCTTCCAGCAGCAATGGCAGCACCACCAGCAAGAAAACTTGAGTGCTGAAAAAGTCCTTTTTCCTTCTTACCAACGTACATGGTCCTTGATGCACTTAGTACAAATATCCATTTTGACCCCTCTATTGTCTCCACTGCCTTCCCACTTTGTCTGTAAACCAGCTTCCCATCTGCCACTATCACTTCATATGCTTTCCTCTCTTCCTGCATTATATATATAATTACAATATCAACATGCTAGTAATACTATATATGCCCTCAATATTCATGTACTCCAAATTTTGTAAAATTTTGGTAATAATTTTAGAGAAAATGTGTGCGCACTATCAAAAGTTTTAAAAAAATCACATGCAATATCAGAGGTGATTTATTTATAAAATGATCTGTAATTAAATTGTAAATCATACTGTAGTTAATTAGTCAAATTAAAATACTTTTATAAATTTTAAAAATTAATTAGAATAATTTACAATATTAATATAACAATTGAAAAGTATATATGTTGGAAAACAACTATGATTTGATGTAAGAAAAGTATTCAAGATATGACATGTGGACAAGTCCAAAGTAAAATATATATGTACATACAATGTTCTGAGTTTTATAGAGTAACTTATAAGATATGTACATTTATACTAAGTCCAAGATCGAGTTATAATGATGCTTAACTGGTCCAAGATATCTGATGCATTGACGTTGTAGTTCAGTCCTCGGACATGTGCCAAGGTTTACATCTTTCCCATCTCCCACGTCCAGCCTTCATTTTCAACATATATAGAGATGTTACCAAGAAATTTAAAAGAAAACAAGCAACAACCTTTTTTCTAATAAAAACAAAATAATATTCCCCTATTTTCCATGACTTTTTTTCAATTGGTTGATTAATTACCAGTAGAAGAATGGCTGTGAGCTTTCACTATTAAACCACACATCATAGTACAAGTGTAGATTGTGTCCATATCTGTGCCGTGGATCTATCTGTACAAGCACAATTACGAAGTGTATTTGTTAATTTGCATGACTTAATTAATTAGCAAATATACGCTTTTAGTTCACACTTGTTTTAGGCGTATTAATTGTATATTTATAACATATATTTTAAATGTTTTATTCTAAACTAATAAAAAGAAAATATGAATTTATATATTATAAATATGACCATTAAATGTAATATATTTGAAGTATGTAAAAATTATGATATTTTAAAGTTAAAGTCAAATTATCTAAATAAAAGAATAAAATTTGTCTCTAATATGTAAACAAAGGATGAAAATATTAAACGTACAACTTCAAGCCAATGTCTTAAAGCTAACTGTTGAGCCTTTTCATCCTTGGACAAGCCCTTGGCAAGCTGCATCAGCAAAAAATATCATTATCAACGTTACTGTTAAACGAAACCATGATCTTAATTTATGTAACAAAATTCAAATATTACTTGGGTTCACATGCGTTTCAGAGCAGACATTCGATCATTAATATATATATAAGCTAATTATTTGTGCAACGTAAATGCATGGATATAAAAGAAAAAGTTTGTACCTTGGCAACCCTAGTCCTAGCTCGAGCCCAGCGCGAAACGGCCGTTTCTGATCTATCAGACTCGAAGAATGATATTGAACTCCGCCGTAGGGCTGCAAAGTCCAGTGCCTTCCACCTGTTTTTATATAACAGAAAGCAAACAATATTCAAGAAAAGCTCAAATCAAAAGCAATGAGCTTTAGCTCAATAGTACTGGACGAGTTCGAAAGCAAAGATATGTTATATATATAGTGTAAAAGTGAACGAACCATAGCTCTTCCACAACAACTGCACAATCAGCCAGGTTTCTGCGAGTTCGATAACTCTTGTAAGCTTTTTGCAGCTTTGTTGCAGCTGCATCAAGCTGATCATCATGACTAGCACCAGGCCTTGGACAAGGAGTCGTTGAGATTGCAGTTTCTGGTGAAGAAGCTGAGACCGCTTTCACTTTGTCTTCTATAACAAGATTTAATTTCTTGAATGAAAACTTTGTCTGAAGCTTCTGAATCAGTGGCTTCCTTTTCTTGAAAGAAATAGATCCGTCGATGAGCAGATCATTGATGCCATCAAATTCATCAATATTCTCTAAATCCCTTTTCTTGAAACTTACAGTATCTTTTGATTTGAAATCAATAGATTGCACTTTAACCATTTCTTTATTATCTGATATAAATGACAGTATTAGCCAACTAAATAGAATCAAAAGGCATATGTAATGAAAGAAAATACTGTTAAATGAAATAATTATATATATATATATATATATTTGATTAATTTTTTCGAACTTGTTTAATTAATGGGACTTCTAGATTACCCATTACTTCTAAAATTAATGTTAATGATTCAACCAGCAATTCATCTATTTTCTATGTTCGAATAGTCAGCATTTTGAATATGACCATATCCAATATAAAGTTAACTGCTTCAAAACTACCTAAACATTTCATTTTGACACAATTAGTCCAAACTTTGTTTAAAATAATCCAACCCTAAATGCAAGTTACATATAAACTACATAAAATAACATGAGCAGATAATAAATCAATTTTGAACATATCAAAATTCTATATCGCAAATGAATTCCACATTAAAACGTATAAAAAATTTAAGTGGCATATAAATAATATAAATTAAATTTTAACACAAGCTAATTGGTCCTATTACATATATTCATATATATAAGAAATGCGCACTCTCAAGACCCATAAAATTCTACATTTACAACATGATATAATATAAGCGAAGAAGTATATATACCCCTTCATGCATGCATGCTCTGTGCCCTACATGCAGTTTATCATATTATATAAACGATTTTTGTTATATAGAGATCATGGTTAAGGTACCTGCAGAACGTAGAGAATCCAGTGTCCGGCTAGCTATAGCTCCTTAAAACAAGAAAGTTGATGCTGAATTTATTAAGAGATGAATCTGTAGGCAGCTTCTCAATGAGGCGTTTCTTTAGTGATATGATACCTTTTCCTTCGCACCATTTCTTTATATAATACTGATATGAGAGAAAATATGCATGAGAAAATGTCACCTTCAAACACGTATTGGACAAAGATTGTTGGAAAAAAGGGAAGAAGAAAGACACATATGAAATCTTTAGTCCCCATTAACTTATATTAGTTGTTGAATAGAAAAGAAAAATCAAATTAAATTAATTACTGTGACTTGACCACGACGATATTTAGCAGCCTGACAGAAAGAATTAGAATTTGAAGAATTCAAAGTTTGCATGCTTTATGAAATACTCAATACTAAGTGTGGAAAGTTAAATGTGACAAACATTGAAAAATTATCAATAAATGAACAATTATTGTCAATAAAATTAATTATATAACAACATATATACACATTGAAAAATTCTTGTCTATTCTGGATATTGTATCTAATTTTTATAGGTATGACATATATATATGTATTATATTTTTATTAGTCATGTGTAAAATAATTGATATATATGTTACAAATCTAATCGTCCTGTGTAATACATCTAGAGTAAATAAAAATATTTTCATATCACCTTTTGTACTCCTATTGCAAAGTAATTATCAAAACAAGAGTTAGACCCCGAACAGTGAAAACTTATAAGCTAAGAATTAACATAAAAATCAAAAAATTATTTTGCATAGTAATTGAGTTAAGTTTGATTGATTTTTCTACAATTACATTAATTTGCGGTAAAAGTTTCAAATTTGAATTTCTTATTTATTTTATAAGAACTATCATTTTGTGTAGTAATTAAATGACTCATAATACATGGAATATAATATTTAAAATTGGCCAAATGCATAGTTTCACCCCCCGAAATTTTATGCAATTAATCTTTGACACCTCTCAACTTTCATTATTTTCTATTCAACTTTTAAACTTTTATTTTGAACCTATTTAACTATGCAATATAAAAAATTAATATTTTCAAGAAATAAATGTTGATATAGATACAAAGAAAACTTGTATGCACTAAAATAATGTTAAATTAAAAGAAGTACGTAATATAATTAAAAATATTTTTTTCCAATTTTTTGTATTAATTTTATTAATTTGAAACTAATTTTTAGCATTTTATATGTTTAAAATCAAATATCTGTTTATTTTAATATTGTATGAGTTAAATAGAAATGAAAAGTACAAATGTAAAAGTGAAAATAGTTTAAAAGTTGAATAGAAAATAATAAAAATTAAGGAATATTATAGGTTAATCGTGCAAAGTTTAGGGGTAAAACTATAAATTTAGTCATTTAAAATTTACAATTTGTTAGCCATCTAATAAATAATGGGAAGCTTTCCAAGAAGCTTCCCAGAAAAAATGATAAAGCTTCCCAGAGAAAATGATAAAGCTTCCCAAAGGCACTTTTACCAAAATGTTCCTGAACTCTATTATAATTACAAATAAATAAATTATAATGTATGAGTTCTTAAATTATGATACATTGGGTTCATTCAGTCCTATTATAGGTTTTAGATTTTGTCAATTTAATTAATTAAAAAAATTAAATTATTATATAATTTTTATATTATAAAATTAGTATGGATAAAAAAGTAATTTGGACAAAAAAAAATTTGTTCTATATGCCGTGAGATATACTGTGCGTATCTCGCACAGAAATACCTACCGGTATTCCAGAAAAAATTAGAAAGACTAGCTAGACAATATAAAACAAAAGCTAAATTAATTAACTGACTTTTGTCAAAGGTTTCGCACGTCAAACACTTTATAAAAAAAAAAAAAAATGTCTAGCTCTAATTTGTACGGATAAGAAATTGAATAGGGAAGTTAAGTCATAATCCTTGCATAATTTGACCTTCAAAATTGCATTGATGCTTCCTCTTTTTGGTCTTCTTTCTTTTCCTGTTGTGACGTGTTATACTATGACATTGTTCAACGGTTTTATAAGTTTTCACTGTTTGGGGGTCTAACTCTTGTTTTGTAATAAGGATTCTGATAGGTGTCTCTGTCCGAGATTATCTCGGACCGAGATAATTACCAAATTGGCTCCCCATTTTATAGGAACAGTATAATTGTGGGGTTAAAAAGTAATTTTATACGTAAAATTACTTTTTTACCCCTCAAAAATTTTTTTCTCCTTATAATAGGGGGACAAATTTATAATTTGCCCCCCACGTCGTGTCTCGGACCGAGACACGACGCATTACCCTTGTAATAATTACTTTGCAATAGGAGCACAAAAGGTTATATGAAAATATTTTTATTTACTCCGGATGTATTGCACCCAACAATTAGATTTATAATATATATATATCAATTATTTTACACATAATTAATAAAAATATAATATATATATATATATGGAAGTCAGAAATATGCTCAAATAATTTTATTTAAACATTGATGAATTTAGTTCTTTTATTTTAAATCAATGAAAGTAAAATTTAAATTTTATACTTAAATATGAGGTTAAAAAAGTGACCATTTTCTATTTATTCATTGGTAATAATACTATTTGTTGATTGTATAAAGTCTATATATCAGCAAGGAGTTTTTGAGAGGAAAAGTGTCTTATTCCCTTGATTGTATAAGATACATATTCTACTTAAGGGTGGGTAACTATATAATTCAAACATAAAATAATTAAAAAATATACAAATAAATTTATCATTAATCTTGAGAATGAAAAGTCTTAATCTTAATGTACCGACTTGATTGCACTTGCACTTTTAGTTATAAATTATATGGAGGTATACATCAATTGAATTAATTTACATCGTATAGTGGTGTGAGGTTAAATTAATGTCATGATTAGCTAAGCAATTTATTTATACTTAAATTGACAGAAAAAAAAAATTTGACATTAATGATGATTATGTATGAACCAAAAGAAACATTCAAGTTACATATATGTGTATCACATTCGATAAGAAGATGATTCTATAAAGGAAAAAAATTAATGTTTCCTTGGACGGTGATAGCTCAATTTAACAACCTTAATAAAGGTCTTATCTTATACTATTGCGTTTATACAAACTTTCTTAATCTGTGGGTTGAAAGTGTTTTAATTAGCTTACCAATAGAAGGTGGTCGGTCCAATTCGTCTCTCTATATATATTTACATATAGACACACATATGTGTGTGCAAATTGATTATTTCATGTGCTTGAGTTCATGTGATGTATTTTCTTTTTCTCGTTTTCTCCGACATACATAAAGACAAATTGTGAAAAGGGCTCTAGGACTGATATTGTATGTTGGTTTAAAATATGCAAATGTTTATCATTCTGAAAAATAATATATAATCAAATATTAATATTCTGAAAGAATTATAGTACAATGAAGTTTAATTAGGTGTGTGCATATAAATGTTCTTTGTGAAATTTAAACATATATTAATCAGCATCCCATTATAATTATGCTTTGATGATTTATTGGACTTGTTCAATGACTAGCTAAGTTAATACTATTAAAAAAAATAACATTATTTACATTTTAAAAGAAATAATAAAATAGAAATTTAACTCCACAAATAAATAAATTTAATATATATGTTATGACCCTATTAAAAAATCTACTCTCGTTATAATCTATATTATGTTACATAAATTAATAGTCCGTGCCAGGAATATTTTTAATTAAATTGAAAAAAGTTTAAATACCAAGAGCAAATAACATCGTGTACAGATGAGACCTAAATTAATTGGTCGAATCTGAAATTAATTTTAAAATCTTCTAAAATTAATTTTCCATTATTAAAAATAATTTTTAAATTATTATTATAAAGGGATAAGATAGACTCATTTTTATGCTGTCTTACAATTGCATACAGTCTACTTTATGTAGTATATTCTCATAGATAATAAATCTCCTTTCTCTACTAACTCTAACAACTACCAATCATCAACCTACTCACAAATCACACTATAAAAAAGAAAAATTGTGTCATTGGGCCATATGACTTTTACTTTACCTTATGCTTTAACCAGAAAAAATGTTTAATAGTCAAGTCTAACATATATGTGTTATTATTTATTGAATGATATGTGTATATTAATTTGATGTGAACAAATTTGATTTGGTCGCTTACCATGCGAAAACAAATTGATGAGATACATTGATAGAAACATGCATCTCTAAGAAATGTATTGAAATACCCCAAATAAGAACTTGTGAACATAAAAAATTAACATGGGAACAGATTAAGAAAGTATGTATATATATATATATATATATTAGATGTTAATCTGAACATGGACCCGTTCTGCACTTACTGTTCATCTTTCAGCTATCTGTAATTAACTAATTAATCTGCTTAGGATAAAGCTTAAATTGCTAACTGAAGTGGAAACTAAAGGTTGCTTTTTTTTTTTAGGCTTTTCTTGACTTTTGTATTCTTTTTTTTAATCTCAATTCTGTTCACTCAAAAAGAGTCGCACTAAGTACATTTTCCATGTTCTTTTACTTGGTCATAGTAGCAAATAAATTGAATAAGTTAACCCACGTAACTCATGCACAACTTAAATGTAGTGAAGATTCCTTCTTTATCGTGGCTAGAACATCTATAGTAACAACTATTTTTTCACAACAATTTTTACATTATTTATTATTAATTTAAATAATTAAAATTTTATTATTTTTACAAATATTTTTCATTGCAACTTTTATTTCAAAATTATGTATATGAAAAAAATATATATTAGGAGAATTTCATCATTCTTATAATATTGACCTCATTTGATTTGAATTAATCAGAACATTATGAGATACAATGATATTTACATTATCTTTTTGTTTTTTTTGAAGCAGATATTTATATTATCTTACCTTCACATTAATAAGAAAACAATACTTATCATATTTTTATCATTGTGAAACATTTTTAGCAGTGATAAATTAAACTTTTATGAAAAAATTATTCTTGTTTTTTGTTTTTTGGTAAAATATAAATAGCGGCCCAAGTTGAGGCCCACTTGAATCCACCAACTATATATAGATAAGACGAGGCTTGAGGCCTGAGGCCTGTTAATTACCATCACGTGTGGGCGAACGTGGACATATTTGATATACCATCGTGGCCGTCCACGTCATCACGTGGGCCATCAGTTTTAACTTCATAAACGGCTCTGATTAACCTGTTAAAATCAAAGGCAAAGGAATTAAAAGTGATTTAAGCTTTAAACTAATCAAATCTTTGTGTACAAAATTTGCAGAACCAGAAAAAATTTAGCACAGAAATTTCAATGGCAGAATCAAAACCACACCCAACAATCTCTCCATCTTCAGGTACGTAAATATGTTAAGAAAGATTGATTCTTTTTGTTGATACGGTGTTGATTCTGTTAAAGTTGATGTCTTTTTAGCTCTTTCTTTAAATTTCTTGACAAGTTGATTTAGTCTTTTGTTGTACAGCATGATTTTGAGTTATTGTGATCTTTCATGAGGGTAGTTGCATTTATTTTTGCTGATTCTGAAAAGGGTAATCTTTAATTTCAGCTCTTTCTCTGTTAGTATTGACAATGTGGGGGTGGAGAGCAATGAAATGAAGATGCACATATATAGATATTAAGTTTTCTTTTTAGTGTATTTTATATATTTTATGTCTAAAGATGTGATTTTTGTTGCTTATCAAAACCATAATGTTAATGTAGCAGCATCATGGCTTTAATGGGTGCCTGTTAAGTGTTTTTTATTAGAGTGAGTGGCCCTTAAATTGAACTGAATCAGGGGAACCAAGTGTTGAGTTTTGTGGTTTTGATGTAGAGAAAGATGGTCATACTCCGCACCACCACCACCATAAAGAAACGCATGGAACAAGTAATGACATTGATGAGAGCACCCCTGTTGATGAAGTTAAAGGACCAGGAGTTTTTGAACGAGTGAAGGAAGAGATTGAGGCTCTTGTTGAAGCAATTCATCCAAAGAAGGATGAGAATCACAAGTCATCTTCCTAGCTTGGAAATGAAGTATGTTTGGAAACATCTTACATTGGTGGGTTTGAATAAATGAAATTGATGTTGTATTACTGACGACTTTCACTTGCTTAAATTTGTATGTTTCCTGAAGTTTACTTTAATTTTTTTGCTTTTGGGTATTCGTTATGAATGCATCTTTGCTCTATTATTTACTCTGGGATTGAGAATATGTCACTGCTCCATTATTTGCTTTGAGACTGAGAATGTGTCGTTGCTCTATCAATTGCTTTGAGATTGAAAATTTTATTTCTTTTTTAGACATTAGATTACATTTTTCCTACAAATGTTTGGGCATTTGGATTGAAGCTTTTTTCCTTGAAGAGCCACAGGCTTTCAGAACTCCAGTACAATGCTAAAGGACCACGATGATTAGTCATTCCTAGGGCTGCAAGTGCACCACGTCTAGCCATAGTAGGCTGCATTGCCTCTCTGTTTAGCTTGAACAACCAAACAAGCTCTAAATTGAGCCGTCCTTGAGCAGGCTGCATGAGCTTGTCCAGTTCACATTGTGAATTGCATTCTTCTATCTTGTGCTTATCTAGCTGCTTCATGACATGATTACCAGGTGTAAGACCCCACCGTTTGCCTCGCACACACTTCAGTACAATATGACTTTTGAGACTGGAAAATTTGCAATGATCGAATCACTCAATTGTTTAGATGTTCTGGTGGTGCAGAGAAATGTTAACTGGTTTGCATATCTTTTGACTTTGGAGAAGCAGCGACTCTTTTATTCTCGTTCTTTATTGGATCTTAGATAATGAAACAGGAACCAGCGCTATAATTTTCTGTGTCCGCTCAAAAGTATCTTACCAGCACTACAGGTTTCTGTGTTTTTTCAAATGTATACCACTGAGAAACTTGTTAATTTCTGGTGCAATCATTTGCTAAGTTGTAATATGTCTTTCAGGGCATTGAAAATGCTATTCTAGCGGCATTAATGCATGATCATTAATTACTTTCATTTTGTCTAGCACCGGGATATTAATTGTTTGTTTGCGTCTATATTATGTGGCCTCAATGTAGCTATGTTCTTTAGCTTGGAGTAGATACATCATACATGTGACTTGTTTTTGGGTAGACATTGTCTAAATGCATCAACTAGGTATCAGTACTTGGCCTCCAGATCAAAATAAGATAACTGCCTTATGATTATGAAGGTAGTGTTCTAAAAGGTGTTTATTCTTCTCAAACAGATGCACAACTATTTGATTGTACATATTCACTTAATTGAATCGTTATTAGCTTACCATAGCTCGCCCGCATGGTTAAAAAAATGTATACACAAAGACCAAGAAGTAGACTCTCTGAATTTTGCTTGGAGAAAGTGTTGTTTGATGGAGAAGCGTAAAGTAGCCAAAATGCCATAGTAACGTGTTTTATCTAAGTGTTCACTTTTCCATTTTTAAAACATGGAAAAGAAGTTGCTGGCTGAGGATGATAGAGCTCAGATCACTTGAAGCATCAAATCACTCTAATCAGCACAAGTGTCAATTTATTTGAACCTTTACACTTTCCTTTTAGATCTATTTTATGATACTTCACTACATATATATATATATATATTGACATATCTGAGTCTACAAAAAAGTCCCTCATTTGGAAAAGTCTCCCTTATATGCTCATACTCTTTTGAAGAATGGAGCCTGTCACACAGCCCTGTGAAGCTATCACCTAGACTTACCAGCAGTGGAGATGACAGAGGCATTGATGTAACCAGGCTTGATACACAGGTTTAGCTTAGCATTTTTTTTAACTGTAACAGGTGCTTAAGTTCAAGAAATTGGCGGTAGTGTGTTATGAAATGAAATGATTTTTTTTTTTTTAATTTTAAACTCATTAACTTACACTCTTGAATGAAATTTGGCTGGATTTGGTCTGTTGGTGAATCAAAAATTTACCATTAAATGTGGCAATGAATGTGCATGTCTGGAGATACCAGAAAGACAAAGGACCACAAAAAGGGTCTTTAATTGCCATCAAAGCTGATGGCCTGAATGGATGGTCAAGATTGAAACTTGGTGGATGTTGCCCACTTACAAAATGAGAGGCTAGGTTGACTCTTGTACTCCTTACTTATTTAATTTATTAACTAACTCATTTAAAGATCCTGTGGCAGTTCCCCTGCATGTATCAGACATAAATACCTTTATATATAAAAAATATATAATATAAATGCATCCCTGCCATTGGATTGCTTTGCTTCTTTTTATAGGAATGGAACTATCAGGGTAAAGAAAAGGCTCTGCAGTCTATGGAGTAGCCAAGATTTTCTTTATTTTGTTTTTTAGTATCAGTGATTTTATTAGTGCAACCTGCAGATTTTTCAGACCCCTAAAAAAGGAGCTGTAATATTTTTGTGGAACTGGACCATCTTATGTATAGGCTGATTTTGAGAGAGAAAACAAGAAACACAAGTGTTGGCTTGTGTTGAAAGGTAAAGAAATCAAAGAGTAGAGGTGGAGAGGCAGAGATTTGAGTGAGTTGTCAAGTGAAGAGAAACTTACTGTTGTGTTTTTTTCCTTTTTCACTACTTGACAGGAAATTAGAATCGCTTGCTTGTTAAGCAACATCACTATATCTCTCTATCAGAAATTCAGAATCAAGATAAGAGAAGAAAAAGAGAAATCCAATAAAATTTTTGGTGGGTTTTGTTGGGTTGGTTTTTGGGATTTGGGAGTTGAATTTGTTTCCCTTTCTCCACCTCCATATATGTGTATATATATATACCCCTGCAAGTCATCATAGCCACCATCATTGTTTGTAGGTTTCTTGAGCAAAATATAGATGGAGGCAAGAATTTGTTGTCTTGTATTAGTAGTGCAAATAG
This sequence comes from Macaranga tanarius, assembly GCA_949673435.1. NCBI lineage: Eukaryota > Viridiplantae > Streptophyta > Magnoliopsida > Malpighiales > Euphorbiaceae > Macaranga > Macaranga tanarius. Next base: position 11,746 of record CATIWO010746836.1, on the reverse strand, counting down.
TAGTGAGTTTTGTTCCTAGTGCAAGCAGGCCTTTTGCATCTAATGATGGTGTTGGTGTCTATCAACCAGGTTAGCTACTTGTCTTCTCTTTCAAATCTAAACACTTCCCATTTCTAGTGTTCTCTTTCACAATCAAACACTTTCGTTTCTACCACAACCATAAAAAGAACTCTATTTCTTGCAATTATTATACCTAAAGTTCACTTTAGCTCCCACTACATGAAATGCTTATATACACTTATGACTAATCTAACATCTATTTCTTTTGGCCCTTGACAAATGAAAAAGAATAGTACATAAACCCATCACTTGATTGTGCATATATCATGATCATAAAGACCCCTTTTTTTTTTTTTTACTTTAATCTTTGGTGACCATTTTCCTAGGAACTTTTCTCATCTTAGCTTCTGCTTTTCTTTTGCAACGGCTTTTTACAAATTACTATATTAATTAAGTACTAACCAAACACTAATTACATGATAAATGACAGGCCAGAGTCCACAGTCTTCACAAGCTCTTTTGGGATCAAAACTTAGCTTTCAGATGGAATCTAAACAAGTACTTTTCTATTTCTCTCTTTCCCCATATTTTTCTGTTTCAGAATCTTTATGACCCAAGAAAGATATTCAATAATCATCTTCAATTCTTGAAGGGTACTAAAGGCAATAGAGGTGAAGTGGGAGTAAATGAAGAAGCATACTCAAAAGGGTTGGGCAGAATAGGGTCAAGCCCACCAAGCTGTGAGCACAAGTGCTTTGGTTGCACTCCATGTGAAGCAATCCAAGTACCCACAACTAGCAAAACCCATAACCATTTGGGTGTTAATTATGCAAATTATGAACCGGAGGGTTGGAAATGCAAATGTGGCCCTGCTCTTTATAGCCCATGAATCCTGATATGAATATGATAATGTATTTTGTGTTGTACAAATTTTAATATTAAATATTATTGTTGGCTCCAATTTAATGAAGAGTTTTTGCTTGAAAAGAAAATTATTTTCCTAGTAAAGACTATCTGCTTTGTTGCCATTGCCCTTCCAATAAACATAGACAAATCCCTCGCTAGTTGTTAAGTGGATTTTCTGAAAGTGCTTGTGAGCTGCTGTGGTTAGAATGCAATTGGAAGAGAATACATTGAATTAGATAATGAGATTAAGAAATTAAATAAACAGTTGTAGCAAAAGAAAATTCACAAGTCCCTTACAAAAAATATATATATATTTTTTAGAGTTAACAAAATAAAAGTTTACCACATTTTAATCAATTAAAAATTTTATTAATTATTATTTTTATCTAACATAAACTAATAATTATTTTTATGGAACCTAATATCTAGATGTTATTTATCAAAATAATAAAAATATATTAAAAGAAATAATAATTTGGTTTGTATATACGGTAAGGTGTTTTAAGATCAATTTATATCCTTTTTTTATATATATAGTTTTTACACATTTTTTTATATCGATTTAATGCATTCAAAAATAAATTTTTAAAATATCAATTGAAATAATTTATACGAAATAAGCATACAAAATGCTAAATAATAAGATTTTTCCAACAAATAAATAATAGAATTGATGCTAAACATTTTTTCTTAATTAAAAATATTAAGGTGTTTCCTTTTATGGTATAGTACTATTCCAAAAATAGAGAAAACTAATTAATTGTTTTTATTTGAAATAAAATTTTACTAAAATAAAGGAAAGAAAAGTAATAAATTTTTATGTTTAAAATTATTTCACTTGGACAAAACTGATCATTTAGCTCAGCCCAAAAAAATCGAATAGCTCAAGATCGAAAGCAAAATCTCTGCAACTAACAATTCTTTCAATGGCGTTCTCTAGCTCTCGCGTAAGTACCCTCTTTCTTTACTCATTCTACGCTTTAAAGATGTCTACTTTCAGCTTCACTTTATCTGTATCTGGGTCCCCAGATCTTGATTTGATAAGAAAATTTAGGGAATGAGACATATAAAGTAAGCTATGTTATCAATTCTTTGATGTTGCTTATTGGATCTCTATTTGTTATAGAAGTTAACGCAACCCAATGGGGTAAAGTTTGAATCTTTATGCTTGATTGGATCTGTAGTTTACCGGTGGAGGCATGATTTTTGTGGGAATTCTTTGAGTTTTTGGTTTTTTAGATTTTGGGTTGTGTTGGGAAGTGATTAATGATTAGTGGGATTTGGTTAGTTTAGGATCATGTAATGTTCTTGATGAGATAGCTTTGGTTGAATCTTGGCTAACTATTAAATTGTGATGCTTTTTAATGTGTTATTGGGATTTGATTAGTTTAAGATTTTACAACTTTCTTGATTTGATAGATTGGGATGAATCTTTGGTAAGAACAGAATTGCAGTATTCGACTGTTCATGTGTTGGCATGGAGACTAGATGGTTTTTTTTATCTGTTTATGATTGATGTTTTGTTTTTTTTTGTTTTTTTCTATTTTATCCTTTGGTCATGATATGTATGTAAGTTTCAAGATATTGATTTCATTCCTCAACATGAATTTTGAATGTCTAATTTTGTGTTTGTTAGGATGCTTGTCCCATGGTGAAGAACATTCTTTTGCTAGATTCTGAAGGGAAGCGTGTAGCTGTCAAATACTACTCAGATGATTGGCCTACTAATAATTCAAAATTAGCTTTTGAAAAATCTTTGTTTGCAAAGACTATGAAATCAAATGCCCGGACAGAAGGTTTGCTTAATAAATCTTGTGAACTAATTAAGATTTAGAGCAGGTTTCATCATTTTATTATGTGATGATTAGTTTAGTTATTAATTGATTAATCAGTCCGAATGTTGCAAAATTAAATATCATGGAGTGATCAGTCTGTCTTATTATTGAGCAAATGCATATGAATTAGAGTACATCCTGATCAGTAAAGTGTTTTCCATTCACATCACAATTAATTCTTGTGGTTCATTAGAAAGCTAGCCAGAAAGTTCCCCTTATATTATTAATATAAAAGATACTCTTTTGTGTGCCATCAGAGCATGAAACAATTCCCTATAACTCTTTTTTTCATCTCTTAGTAAGTGTTTTATCAAATTCAGTAGCTGATAAGTGCAGTCTTAACTATTCATTCTTGGTTTTTCATCAAACACAAGATATTGTGCAACTGGCTTCCTACTGCATGAACAAACATATTTATTTTCTCACGCAGTGTGACATTTCAATAATTCATTGTTGTCAAGGAACTGCTGGCAGGTTGAGGATCTTTGTCATTGGCTTTCCAAGTTTGGGATATAGGATACTTTGGTCAAATAGCAAGTGCCAATAGTAAGCTAAATTTTCTAGATCCTGCTTGTTTGCATATCATCCTTGACAGGCCATACATGTACAACTTACCTTTCAAGCTTTACATTCTTGAAATGTGAATGCATAACTAGATTAAGTTTCAAGGAGGATTAATGCATTAATGCATTATCATTCGATCTTTAAGTGAGACCTCAGGCGTGTTGCATTGTATTTGTATTATTGTGAAATTAAAACTACAAAAGTTATTCATGAGCCTTTGCAATTTTGTTTAATCTAGTGTGGCACTTGCAAGGTACCACATGACATGCATTCCTGACATCTTCCTATATGCAGCGGAGGTCACATTGCTTGACAACTACGTTGTTGTCTATAAATTTGTCCAAGACCTCCACTTCTTTGTGACTGGAGGTGATGATGAAAACGAGCTCATCTTGGCTTCTGTTCTTCAAGGCTTCTTTGACTCGGTTTCTCTTCTCTTGAGGTATTACGAATTAAAATTGCAATCTTTGTTCTTAATTTGATTTGGTGATTATGAAGTTTTTTTTTTTTCCATACCATTCATTTTTCTTGTACTTGCTATAGGAGCACTGTGGACAAGAGAGAGGCACTTGAGAACTTGGATCTCATCTTCTTGTGCCTTGATGAGATTGTTGAAAAAGGGTATGCCATTTGCTTCTTGAATTCATGTTCTGTAAATTTTGTTACCTCTTTTTTTTCCTTAATTGGCATTTTTCATGTGAAATTTGCTATGCAATTGTTTATTTGATTTGGGAATTTGAATGGAATGATTGACATATAATAGCAAGGGAAATTTTCAACTGTAGGCATTATCTAAGTTAGTGTAAGCAAAATTTATGCTGCCTTATGGTTTCATCCTTAAGGTTATGTTCCTTACTATTAATAGTAGCTTGCTTCGCATAGGTGAGTTGGTTTTTTTTTTTTTTTTATTTCTGATCTGGGGCTCCTATTTTAGATAGCAGTAGGGCAGTTTAAATCTTCTTAGAATTCTTGCCTCCTATATAGGGAGCTTAGCTGGTCGGTATACTTATGTTCTTCTCAGAAATTACTTCTGTTTTGCTGTCTGTTTAAATGGATGGTGAACTTAACCATGATCAAGTATAATTATGTTAGCATAACATAAAATTGATTGACATTTGCAAAAGAACAAAAGCATAATCAAGGAGTTACTAGATTAGTCTGATTTAGAGAATAGAGATACTAATTTGGCAGAGTTGAAGTTCTTTGTATTACAGCTTCATTAAGCATTGGAGTAGGGAGAGCCTTTTTATTTGCATGTATTCTGGGAACTTAAATATACTTATCTTATGGAAGCCATCCCTTGATCTGTTTTGGAGACTTGGGTAGATGATTCATTGTATGACTAATAATGAAATTTGAACCTATAGTTTTTGTTTTTGTCGATAAATCGCTGTCCTTGCTGATCTTTATGGAATAATGGAACCCATCCCTTGATCCATTTTGAGCTTGTTTTTCATAAATCTGCAGTACAGCTTGCACATTGATGCAAGCTGGTGCTGAAGCAATGCCCCTATGGATGATAACAACCAACAAGTGTTTGCCATGCTCTTGCTCACTGATAGTGCCACTTTCATTTTTTCCTATTAGTCAAGAAGCCTTTAACTTATGTTTTATGCTTGTGTTTTGGCAGGATGATACTCGAAACAGATGCCAATGTAATTGCAGGAAAGGTGGCAGTAAATAGCATGGATCCTAGTGCACCTTTGTCTGAGCAGGTTTAATTTTTAACCCATATATGTTTTTCTCAGGCTAACCATTTAAGCAAATGTGAAGGAAATGTCAAATTGCCATATGAATCTGTCAATTGTTAAAGTTAGGTACTGGATGGTATCCACAGAAACACTCGTGTCTTCTCGGGAACCATACTAGGCAAACTATTTTAGTCATGCGTTTTGCCTCCTAACTCTTTGCCTAACCTTTAGATTTCTTTTCTATTATTTGCAGACAATAACCCAGGCATTGGCTACAGCACGTGAACACTTAACAAGAACCCTCTTCCAGTAAAAGCTTCCATCAAATGCGCGGAGAAAATGGCATAGACTTCATTCTTTCAGTCAATTTCTTGTTCAATATTATGGCATGTAGCAGTTCACCCCATATATATATATTTTTTTGTTGTTGTGCTCAACAATAGAGAGGATTATTCCATTTTGGCTTGTTATGAGTATCTTTATCCAATGAATAATCTTCTTTTTGGCTTTCCTCAGCAACTTGCACCTTTGCTTGTTGTGCTCACTATGCAGATGTCAAACAGAAAAAGTGTTGCACCTCATCTATTATGGCCATCAACTCACAACCCATCTTTATCCAATGCTATTCTTGTGATTAGGGTAGGACAAAAATAATGGTCCCTCTTTTATTTGGAAAATGATATAATGCACATAAGCACTAATTCATATATAGTAGTTGAAGTATATAATAATATTTGTCTGCAGTTCCTTGCCATCCTCCCAAAATGAAGCATATTTTTTGGGTGAATATGTATACTTGAACCACCCATAAAACTAAATTTCAGAACTTGAAAGATCCTTCATTCCATCTAAAAAAGTATTTTGTTAATCAAAGGTTAACCAATGGAAGAATTAAAATTTTGTGAACGAGATCTAATTTGATTGCTCTTCTTATGTTGGTGTTTGGTATTAAAAATATCAATATCTATCGGTTTAAATAACGAGAAGTTTGTAGTTTAATGTGTAAAGCAATAAATGCTGATAGAATTATTTTTCTTTCAAAATATTTTTCTTTCAAAATATTTATCCGATTTGAACTTCGAAATAGTAAGAATATCAAAAACATCACAAATAAAATTTTAGATAACTTTTTTACTTTTCAACATTCAAAAAATTATTATTATTAGGATATGTAATTTGTAGGGGAAATGATATAAAAATTAGCCAGAATTTTATGGGTTTCAGCCAGCAGAAATGAATAAAAAAAAGAAGTGGAATATTAATATTAATATTAATATTTAGGGGCATGACCTGACCTGACACATTGTTGATTGCTGGCCAGACGGCAACTGAAGTAGATCTGGGAATTGCATTTGCAGGCATGCCCACAAAATAACAACTAATTGCACGTGCACAATCAGTCAAAACTCTCCTCTTCCAAAAAGTCAAAACATTGGACGGCTAATGATGCTGTCGCCACATTGCACCTCTACATGTTACTTCACTTGGTCCCCTCCTCAATATTGTTTATGAAAATAGTTACTGAACTAATTTTTAAAATTAAAAAAAAAATCTAATTTTTTATAATTAATATATATTATTATAAAATAATAACTTTCTATAAATTTTAATTTAATAATCAAAATAAAATAAGTTCCATAACTTTTAGTATGTATACTCAATAATTTAACTTACTTATATATTACTGATAGAGCGGACGAAGTAACATGCAAAATTTATAATCTATTACTATCTTAAGATAAATTTTTTTATCACTAAATTACTCAAATTGAATATAAAAAATTGTTTCAGATGGAGTTTCATATGAGGAGAAAAGAAACACAAATTTAGTCAAACAACTAAAGACTATGGATAATACTTTTTTTTTATTATTATATAGTTGGGATATTAAATTTATGAAAATTGTACTGAAATATGGAGATAAGTCATGCCAAAATGCTGAAGTATGAGAGTGTAATAAAAAAAAGTTTTATTTACCAGTAGGTGTAGATTATATCAATGCCATAAAAATACTGGATAATTAATAAAAATTGTTCTTAACTTCAAAATCTTGTCACACAGTCCTGGTCCATCTTGAAATGAAGAAAAAAGTTTTGTACTTATAAGTGTCTTTTTAATCCATTTTTAAATTAATTTTCTTCGTTAATGATGTAATTAAATAACTTTATACATGCACTAATATATAAATAGTTTTATAATTTGAATCTTATATTGACATATATCTTTGAAAAAAAATAAGTAAATATATTTTTTTATTGAAAATTTAATTTATTTTATGATCTAAATATTAATAAATTATATAACATATAATTTCATCCTACAAATTAACAATGGTGGCATTTGAACTATACACATATGATGTTTTTTAGAAAGAAGTAGGCAGTACACAATTTTCTTAGTTAATAATAAATTAATTTATTATTTAATGAATATGATGATACAATTTTATGATTCATATTAGATTTTTGTTAAAAGGGTATTGTACATATATTCAAATTTTTACTAAATAGTAAATCTAAAATAATGAGATATGAAAAAAATAAACAGTCATTTTAATTAGTTTATATATAATTTTTTATTGAATTTTTAAATTTTACAAAAAATAATTATAGCCCGTGAGAGGTCCAGTCCTTCACGACATAGTGAAGATCTTGAATTCGAGACTACCCCTCCCCCATCCTCAGCATATTTAAATTTACATAGTAAAAATAATAATTATAAATTACTAAAAAATATATTTGAGATTTTAAGAATAATAAGAAAAAGTAATCAACCTTCAAAAGAAAGTGAATGTACTAATTTAATAGAAACAAGAGGAAGACCAAAGAGTCACCTTATTTGATTATTAATGTCATTTTTTCTTCTTTTCATATTCAAATTTCAAACCTCAAATCATGGAAACTGTCATTTCCAAAATACGTATACTTCAAGTAAAGAATATGGGGAAATGAGAAATTTATGCCATTTATTTTAATCTAAATTTTATTTTTTTATTACAATTTTAACCAACATAATAATGTAATTATCTTTAGTTACTTGTACCGGAATTGTTATTTATATTTTATGCTGGAAGGTGATATTATATTATTTCTTAATATTAATATATTTTTAATGTTTATGCTTAATGTTCTATGAGTTATATTTCAATTGAATTTTCAATTTTAAATAAATAAGCTTTTAACTTTCTTTTTAATTACTTAAAACCAGAAAAATTAGAAATTCAATTTATAAAATCAAAATTAAGTATATAAATAAAACTTAATTTAATTTACATGGTGTTGTGTTGGTTAAAAATAAAATAACTAAAACCAATTATAATCTTTAGGATTATAATTAAAAAAGTAAAAATCAGAAATCTAAAATTAAAAATTAATAGTAGCCTTTAAAAAAAATGTGAGAGTCAATCATTGATCTAAAACCTAACATTTGGTTGTACTTGGTCTAAGATATTCTTTGATCATCAAATCCTAATCATGTGTTTCTGTACAATATGTCATTAATATATATATATATTCTTTTGTTAATTAATATCTTAGCTAATAGCTCTATTAGCTAGTAGCTACTCCACCCAAATGGGTTAGGCCATATATAAATATAATACACGTACAACTAAACTTTGTAGAAGGAATCAAATAATTCATATTTGTATTAACTTTTAGAGGCATTATTTTTTAATTATAATAAAAATATTAAATATTAATGAACTGTAAATTAGAAATATTTTTTTTAATTATGTGAAATTAAAATTTATAAATCAATAGATAATAAAATTTGGATCCTATATTACATGCGATCACTTGCTTACTGATAAATTATTATGTCTTTTTGTTAAACTAATCATGATCAAAGTATATTTGATAGTACTATTTTCCAAACAACAATAAAAAAAAAAAAGTGACAAAAACAAAAACTAGAAAATTATCATTATAAACTTCATAATTTAAAATGTAAAATTACAACACTTAATTTTTTTATTTTTTTATTTTGGAAATAAACATTTACCTCAATTAAGTCGCCTTAAGTCTATATTATGATTATGATGGTGAATGAAGACAAGACAACATGGAGCCCAGTATCTTCTCCATTGGCATTGCGTTTAAAATCTTCATGAATAATTAATTGTGGGTCAGCTCTTGCACGTACATTTTAATGTTACAAGAAACTATATGGTGGAGCTTATCTTACAAATTTTAAAAAATATATATAAAAAGCTAGGTGACAACACAACAAATTAAATAAAAAAAAAAAGGTAAGACCAATAATTAACTTCAATATTCTCATCAGCATCAGCATCAGCATCAACATGTTTATGTAGTCCAAAATACAATCAATTATTACAAATACCCTTAATTTCATTTGTACCCCAAAAAAAATATATATATAGTACAAATACCATTCAAAACTTTGTTTTGGTGGTCAATCAATTAATCAAAACAAATCATAAGGACCCCACTTGATTGTTTTGGCAATATTTTTCTTTTAGAAGAAATGATTAAACATCAAGATTTTAAATTAATCACGCAATTACACATCTAATCATATAATTCTATGGACCAAAATTTTACAAGAGATGGACCAATATTAATTAGAACTGTAACCATTTTATTATTTTCAAACAAGTTCATATTTATATAAATTTGTAGTGAAATTTATCACTTACCTTTCTGGATTCCTATTTTTATCTAGAAAAATGAATGTGCAATTTTACATGTTCCTTTTTTTTTTTTTTGTCATAGTTTCCATAAGAAACAAAATCAAATTGAACATAATTAGAAAAAAATAGGTAAGTCCTTTGAGAAAATGATGGTTACATTGTATTAGATTCTTGGCATCTACCATCAATTACCCATTATTTATTGCTGGGTCATTTTTATGCAATCTAATGTCACATTTAACATGTTATCCATAAATTAATTGCAATTTCTTTTTTTTTTTTTAAAAAAAACACTGCTACAGTTAAATTTATGATACATTAATGAAATTTCAAATTAAGTCTACATATATATAACATAAATTTTTTTGGGTTGCAATAGATTCTTACAATAGTATATATAAATAAAAACAAAGATGCATGATTGTATTTAGGTGTACAACATAATTCTTGTTGAATGCATTTGATATTATAATATTGCCTCCCCTGTCCAGTTGGCTTTTTGACTGTATCCCAAATTGGAGTGGGAGACCTTAATATATGTTTCATTCCAACCCACTATTGTTTCTTAATTCATTACAGCAAAATATTTTATATATACACACACATTTATCAACATTATTTTCTAACATAACATGTTGTTCTTCATAAATAGTTAAAAATTTGTAGCAAGCTATAGCTACATTAACATGTAGCTAGAATGCATACCATGTTCTGTTTTTTTTAGTGAAAAAAAATGATATTTGAACCATTTTCCTCACAAACATAGAAAAGATGAAAAAGAAAATTGATGTTTTCTGGTATAATGTCAAAATCAAATAAAACTTCAAGAATTCAAACTATCTTTAATCTCATAATGATGAAATGTGGATAATATTATCCTAAATCCTATTATATGGAGAAGAAAAATGTTTATGTAATGCAGAAGGCTGCAAAATACCATAAAAAAAGTTATTGTTATTCTTTAATTAATACACAACTTATAAATTTATTAAATGAAAATTTAACACGGATAGCAGAAATTTTATTTCAAGTAATAATTAATAATAAGAGAAAATTAGTTCATGAATTCACCAAATCCTTCATGTAATCTAATATGTTTGTTTGTGTGTGTATATATATATATATTCAAACAGCTGTTTATGTTGTATTAAAAACAAAAATACAAATAAACAACTGTACCAGAAAATTTGTTGTACAATACACATATGAAATGTAAATTGTATGACCAACAAAACATTCATTAAAATGAAAAAAAAAAAAAAATTTGTTGTACAATACACATATGAAATGTAAATTGTATGACCAACAAAACAAAACAACAAAAACATTCATTAAAATGAAAAAAAAAATACTTTTTATTATATTTTTATGAAATTGATAAGTCACAAGTATCGCTATAAGAAAAATAATTTTGATGAAAATATAAATGAAAAAATGATTTTTTTCTAAACAAACAAATCATCAAATCTAAAACTTTTATTACAAACTCCTTGTTCCTCAATTAGCTCCAAATCAAAAAGGTTAATTTAATTAGAAGCTAAAAAACAAACAAAAGAGATTTAGTAGTAATAAGTAAATCCTAATAAAATTGACCCCTAAATTCTTGACAAATTTGATGGCTATAGAAAATGTAAAACACCTACAAAAACTCACTCTGTTTTTTTAATTACAAACAAAACCTTTTTTTTTTTTTGTTTCCTCACCATAAATGGTATGAGACTAGCAAGCAGCATAACAAGTAACAACTATAATAATAATAATAATAATAACACCGATAATATATATAGTAAATTATCAGAAAATGCCACGTGGAAACAGTAGGTCCCACTGGGCGACCAAATTTATAAAAGACTGGCTCTCAACCACTGTTTGCCAGGTCATTTTAACGTGTAAGAATCCTTTAAAAATAAAAAACAAATTAAAAATAATTAATTATAGTTAAATAAAAATAAAATTACAGAAGGAAAAAGTATAGGTTAATGAGAGGAAGTGAGTGAAGGCACCCCGGAAAATCCTGCCATTGGCATCGAAGAGAAATCGAAAGAAAGAAAGAAAATTTCTCTTCATAGCCTAAAACCCTTTCTTTCTCATTGTTT
>CATIWO010746656.1:0-40727 GCA_949673435.1 Macaranga tanarius | reverse complement strand
AAACTATAAAATTAAGTTCAATAATAAATATTAATATCTATATATTATTTATTCATATAATATCCGGTACTATATTCGGTTTTCGGTTCGGTACGGTTTTTGGGTCGGTTCCGGTACGGTTTTTTACAAATCTCCAGTACCGTACCAAATTAGTTAAACGGTCCGGTTCCATTCAATTCGGGGTTAAAATTAATCAGTTCGGTACGGTTTTTTTGTCTATCGGTTCGGATTTTTGGTTCAATTCGGTTTTTTCTCCGTCCCGTGCTCAGCCCTAATGTAAACTAGTTATTTACCAAATAAAATATCTAATCATACATACATATTAGTTAGTTATAGATGGTGTTCAATAAAAATAAATTGAATTAAATATAATATATCACTACTCTCTTAATCCTTCAAGAGGACCATTATAAAATATAAAATTGAGGTTATTTTTCTTCTAAAACTCTAAATAAAATTACTCATGATACTTGAAAAAACTAATAAAAGGTTAATTTGAAATAATACCAATAAGATTACTTTCAAAAAATAAAATTATTAAATATAATAATAAAATGTATTTTAATTAATAAAAATAACCTAACTTTGTTTTATTTGTTGTTTGTAAAGTCACTATTTAATTTAATTAAAACGAGATAGTTTTGGACAAAACGACTTAGTTTTATGCAAAACTATATCATTTTGGTTATTATAATATATGTTTATATAAATTAATATACAATAATATAATAATTATATTAATATTATTTAACTCATTAATTTGATAATGATAGTAATTTTTTTATTTTTCATATTTTTAAGTTTAAATTATGTTGTAATGCACATTCCGCATTCTTATTTGTTAATTGAATTATTTGAAACTATATAATGTGAATTTTGTTATTTTCATATTTAAGTTCAATTTGTAATATAATAAATGTATGAATAATAATAGTAGTAGTAGTAATAGTAATAATAGTAATAGTATTAATATTTTATTTATTATATCTTAAATACAAAACGTATTAATTTTTATCATATATTATTATACATGTATTATTTAATATTTATTACTTGATAATCTAAATAATTAATTTCACTATATATATATATATATATATACACACACACACATACGGTGCTATATTCAGTTTTTGGTTCGGTATGGTTCAGTACGGTTCTTAGTTCGATTTTTTAAAAATATTCAGTACCATACCAAATTAATTAAAAAATTTGGTTTGGTACGGTTCGGGGCTAAAATTATTCGGTCTAATATGGTTTTTATATCTTTTGGTTCGGAACTTCGGTTTAGTTCGGTATTTTCTCTGTCCCGTGCTCAGCCCTAAAAAATATAAAGAGCAAGGACTAAGCTGAATTTTTGCCATAAGTAAAGGGTACTAAACTGGTAATTCATTAGCCTCCTTGTCTATATATAGACCAGCTGCAGAATTTCAGATCAGTCTATAATCTTCTTTGCACTTTACACTATAGCATTATTACAGTTTTCTTCTCCGTTCACTGGTCAAATGATATTCTATCAGCACCAAATTTGAACTATAACTGCTGCTCAACGTTCTCTACACACTAATAGTTTTTGTTTCATCTAAAAAGGTCTTGATTATCGCCGATAAGCCTTCGAAGTTTTGGTCATGTTCTTCTGGCATCGGATCTCCTTTTTTTGGTGACTGCCAATGACGACTACCACCACCAGTGTACATACCTCATCTCCAGGAGTCGAAAGAGACCAACCACGCGTTCGACTTACACCGTTTCGACTCAGGTTTGAATGGTAAACTCCTATTTTTACTCCAATCTCTCATTCTGATTGATGTTTTATGTATTTTGTGGTATATTTGAACTCAGTAGGTTGTTGTGAATGTGCTGATATATTTGGTTTGCTTGGATGATGATTTTCGATGAGAAAATCTGGCAGGTCCCACTCACAGGTAGTGAGAATAGTGATCAATTCCGAAAATTATGTTTTTATTTTTAATAAATAGTACAAATTATGAGGATTGATTTCTGTAATTGGAGCGAAGTCAAATTCCTTTCGGATTATGAGATAAAATTTCTGGAATGGTGTCGGTGGAGATTATTATATTTCCATTTAAATTCATTTAATTAGCCGAAACTAATTCTTTAGCCTCGAATCTCATAAATTAAGCATTCGCAAGCCAATTTTGATAATTCTTTTATTTTTTTAGTAATTTTTCTAGAATTATAGAGAATTATTAGGAATTTAATTGGTATTTATTTATTAAATGCATAATTGCTATTCTAGAGAGTTCGGGAGCTGGAGCTGGAGCTGCGAATCCTAGGCAGATGAGGACATGTCGGCTATCACACTCTACCTGTGAGTTAATATTATGAAATATTTTATTGAATTTGCTTGCATGGTTTTACTAATTAAATTGGATAAAATGAGATTTAATGGTATGATATTTATTTACTTATTAATTTTATTATTGTGATGATGAAAATATTACTATTGGATATTTTGAATAGTATGTATGAATTTCATAAGCATGATGATTTAAATGATTAGTTTCTAATATCATTTTATAATTATTTTTAGATTTAGCATATTATTATATAAATATTTTGGAAGAACTGGTAGAACGGGCTACTTGATGGGTGTCACCAGGACTATTGCATATTGGTATTGATCAATGTTTAATTATTGGTTTAACTTTACGCCCTGGTTGAGCTGTGCTCTTTGGACAGATATGATGTTATTTTTGAGATGTTAGCCCTGGTCGAGCGATGCTCTCTGTGTAAGATTATGGCTATTTATTGATTGGACCCTAGTCGAGCTTACTCTCTGTGCACCAGTAAATATTGGATTAAGGGACAAATTGTATTTGGACCCTGGTCGAGCTTGCTCTCTGGGACCGGCAGTCATTTGGCTTTAAGAGAGTCGAAAGGCTATTAGATTTAAGGTTTAGGGTTCTACCACTGTTTTTCCTACAAAAAATATTTTATTATATTCTTATACTTTTTTATGAAAAGATGAAAGGATTTCTGAATATTTTGATAAATTATATTTATAGTTCTTGAAATTTGATTTTTATTTTTTTAACTTGTTTTAACAATTTTAATGGTTTTAAATAAATGATTTTAAGGAAAAATCAACATGCATTTCTTAATATTAATTCACTCAGTGAGCTCTGACTCTTTTCAAATTATTATTTTTCAGGATTTCTTCAGTCAAATATTAGACAATCTCTGCTACGCCGATCTCATTCTTCTCCAGTTATCTGATGTAGGTTTTATTGATGTTACATATTATGTACTTATACTTTAGACACCGCAGTAGCATACTATTATAACTGTCTTCACAAGATTTGTAAATTGAGGATTTTATTAAGATTGTAATATGTTATATGATATTGTGCTTTTGAATATTGGTTTTATGTGATGGATGTTTCTAGAAAATTTGGAGTATTGTTGGTTGAGATGTTTTTGGAAGTGTATTTTTGTATTGCAGATTTTGAGTTTATTCTAGATATAGGGAAGACTCTGCCAAAATTTTGTTAAAATTTTTATTAAGGCTTACTACGGATTTTAGAAACATATAGCTTTCCCATTCCCTAGTGCCGGTCATGTGTCTTGGATTTGGGTCGTGACATCTATGCATGATCATGACATAAGTGTTAACAATATGTCACATCCAAGATGTAAATCATAGTTGAAGAAAAGTGTGATAGTGTAACAATAAAAAATGCAGAATTTAAAAAATTTGATTGCATGCAACATTTGCATCAAATACAAAACACTTTTATGCGCATAGATCTTATCACATGCACTCTTACATAGCTAAACATGCATAAAGGATAACATTTAATCAACAATCAACCAAGTCATGCATTCACAACACAAGACCTAGCAACTAAGGGTTTAGTAACACTTATAAAACCCCTAGCTAGTAGCACGCTTGACAAGCTTTAGTTGAGGTTGATCTACAAGCTCCTAGGTCCCTAAATGTGAAGCCTCTAGCTTGATACACACGGATTGGACAAGAAAGACTTCCAAGGATAGTGATGCTTTAGCCACAAGCCTCTCCTATATGACCTAAGGTGCTTACAAGAACCTCACCAAGCTAGGACGTATGGAATAAAGAAGCAACCTCTAATGGATGATGGTGTAGTACTTGTACAACCCTTGTACAACAATGGCCTAAGTTTGAAAGCATACAACACTTGTGTATAATGGTATTCTCTACACTTAAAGAAGAAGAAGGAAGAAGACTCTCTCTTGCCTTTTCTCTTTTTTTGTAAGACTATTAAAATGCTCTCAAATGTGCAAATAGAGTTATGTGTTGGTTGTCTTTATACTCTCCACTAACTATCAACATTAAACAATATGATAATAGCTTGAGTATCTCATACTCAAGCCACATACATAGCCATAGCTTGAGTATCTCATACTCAAGCTACATGTATTGCTATAGCTTGAGTATCTCATACTCAAGCTACATGTATGGCTTTGATATACAAGTGAATGGGTGGCGTTTGGTTACATAGATAACCTTAGCCTTGATATTCATTAACACTTAATGGATATAGGCTAAGGTTATATGCACATGGGATTCTCTACACTTAGAGAAGGCCCACTCCATACCATTAGTTAATTTATAGGCTAATTTAAACTCTTTAAATAAAGCCCATGCATAAGTCCATCATTATCAATATACTAGGTCCATCTCATGACCCATATAGAAATCCATTAGGAGGCAAATATTAATCTAGTCCTTGAACTTAATATCACATATTAAATCAAGTCCAAATGAATATTTATTTAATTTCTATTAAGTTCCAATCTTTGAATTTAGATTTCGGGGTATGCTAGATCCCACTCGCAAATCTAATTCAATTAATTTAACTAATTAATTAAACTCTTTAATTAATAATCAAATTAATATTAGTCTTCACAAGTGCATCTTTATGTGTATAACTTACTAGGTTCAAGTCTAAATGGCAATGGGAAATAATATTAACACTTTATATCATGGAAACACCTTTCTATACTAAATTTGAAAATCTTAATTAATCACATTTAGTTCCTATAAGTCATGAGTGACCCCTAACATAGATGTCACAACTACCCAAATATAAATGAATGCTTTATGTAGATCCATAAGAACCACGGAACACAATTACCATGCACTAAATGTCCCTTCATTATAAGATCCCGATATTGGCTACAGTTACAGTTTAGTTAAACTCTAATTACCTCATTCATATGACCTCATCTTAAGTTCAATTCTCAATAAAACACGACTACTACTAGAAACTCTTTTCGGGTAAGTCGAGCTTGACCTGGCTAGGTACTTATTTATCAAAAATAACTTAGATAGCATAGGATCTTATCCCAGTTCACTCCAGGTAATGAATTCCATCTTGGCCGATCACCCATCCCTATATATAACCAACTAGAGCCACCACACGCCATAAACCCACATGTGGCTAGCATAGGTATATAAGCGGTAACAAACTCTAACCAATTATATATGGATAACCCTGTCGCCTCAGGTCAAAGGACCATATGCACCATTATGTCCAAGATTGTGATTGTTGACTTAAGTTAATATCCATGCAATCACAAATCTTATGTCACAGTTTGATCCACTCATCACATGAGTATCCACTTGTATATTCTGATATCTCATATCAAGTAGTATGAGACTCACTACCTCCCACTATCGATATCACATACCGATCAAGAAAAATAGACAGAGGTAATAGTTTAGGGATTAATACTACCATATATTAATCCAACGACTATGAACATTTATAGTACATGCACTAAATAAGTTTGTCACTCATATTATTAACTCTTGATAATAAACTTATCTAACATTATACTAATGGTAAGTTTTCAAATAAACAATACTTTAATCCAAATGAATATTTTATTTCCATAGGGATAAATATACAATGTCTACATACAATAATGGCCCTAGGGCACATCTATACTAACAATAGTAAATCATGTCATGATGAAAACTTGAGATATGATGGGTAATGGCATAATACAACAATAAATATGGTAAAATATGTAATATGATAGCATATCATGTCAAATCATAATATCCCAAACTAACCTAAAACATGATATAAATGCATAAAAATAATGTAATTATTCACGCATATAATATAACAATCATGCCTATTATATATAACTAAGGAATGATCATGTAAGCATACAATATCAAGCATAAAATGGTATACATGGCAAATTATGTACATGGCGTAATAAAATTATGGTAATATACAAAAAAATATTAAAAAGCATGTATAAATAATAAAAAGGAAATGGCTAATCTCTTTCATCAACACCTCTCTTTCATTTATCTTTGTTGTGGGGTTTTTAACCTTATATTTGGGCCTTTTGAAAGAGAGCACTTATTTGTAAAATAAAACAACGGTTTAAAATGAAAAATAATGTAAAACTTGAAGAGTGTTAAAAGAAAAGTGGAGGATTCAAAAGTGAAAATAAGTTTAAAAAGCATAATGTAAAAAGATTATTTTTGAAATAAATGCAAAATTTAGTAACTTGAACATATAGTTACCCTCATCTTATCATTGGAATGATTCTTTTAATCCACTACTTTTAGCATTAGGAGTACATTTTATAACCTTAACGGTATGTTTTATTCAATAAGAGATTGCTTCTTTATGTTCAAGATACTAAACTTGCTTAAAAAGTTAATTTTAAAAGGAAAAATAACAAAGTGTTTTGAAAAGAGTTTTTTTTTGTAAAGGAAATGCAATTTTAAATGGTAAAAATTATTTATGTTAATTGTACATTAATATAATCACAACAACTATATATATATATATATATATATATATATATATATATATATAGTATATAAGATATAATATATAACATATATTTGGCTTAAAATTAAAATAGAGTTAGTGGTTAACAACGTAAACAAACAAGATAGTAAATTATACAAAAATATAAAAGAAATGATTAAGAGATGTTATATGTTAGCAAAAGTACACAATAATAATAAAAATATTAGTAGATGTTAGTAATAAACAAGAAAATAAAAGTAAAATATTAGTATAAGTTAGTAGGAGTTAGTAAGTTAGCTTGAGAGATTAAAAACTTGAACAAGATAGATAATACGCAAAAGATATAAAAATGCTTAATACAATGGATGATACATATAACAAAATAATTCTGAAGTGCATGCAAGGTGCAAATGATGCATTATGCATGAAACAATTCGGGATACATACAAAGTAATACAAATTCGGGATACATATAAATATGCAAGTGATGCAAGTTGGGGTGTATGCAATTGACCCTAATTATTCTAAAAATACTTCAAGCATATGGTAGTGATCTGCATCATATACATGATATGCAATTAAGCAAGTGAATATGCAATTTATGATGTAAAAATGCAAGCAAAAAGAATAATTAAGATATAAACATTAGGTTAGTAATAATCAAGTACACATAACACAATCAAAGTTAAAACCTTAAAACAAAGCTTGAAATCAACAAATTAAAGCTATTAATTTATTAAAAATCAAAAACCAAACTTTAAATGCATCAATGAATAAGTGAAAATTAAGATTTAAAAGTAAAAATAGAAGTTTAAAAATAAAAACCAAAGCTTTGCTTCAAAGTTCAATCATCCTAGGCTTTAGATTTCACTATTTATTAAAACCCTCAGTGATCCTTAAGGTTTTAGTGACTGTAGAAGCCATCTTTGGAGTCCTTTAAATAAAAAAATCAAAAAAAGAGAAAAAAGCTCTAGGCATTTGGTTTGAGGGGATGAATAACCGGCCTAGGCTAAAGAAATAGCTGGCTAATTGTGATGAATGGCCAACAAACATGATGAACAGTCGGCTGACTATTTATCACTGCGCCCATTTTTACATTTTTAATTCAAATTTTTGAAAAATCAAGGCTCCACACATAAGATTGTTGACCCTAATAGATAAAAAAGGTGTTTTTGAAAGAGATTAGCTTCAGAAATGACTTAGAGACTCACCAAAAGAGAGAGAGTAAGCTTGAAATTGAAAAAGAGGTTAAAAGGTTAGGTGTGATTTTGGTTTTAATTTGCATTTTTAGGTGATTCAGGTTCTGGAATAGGTAATGTAATGATGACAAATATGATTTTTGATAATGGATTGAGAGTGAAAAGGTGTAGACAATGAGTAAAAAGAGAATTGAGGTGTAAAGAAAACAGTTTATTTTTGGTATATGAAATAATTTTTGATTTCTATACCACTTGCACACACTCCTAAAAAAACTCCTCTTTTGATACCTAAGACTAATTATTTATAGACAAATTAAGATTGTGGCATTTAGGTAATTAAAAGATATATATAAAGGGTGATTACGTAATAAAATATACTAAATAATTCATAAACTTGACACTTGGCATAAAATTTTCAAAAATAAAATATTCTTTACTTGATGATCAATCTTAGGAATTGAGCCATATTTTATTACAAAACAATGATGACATGGCAAGGTGTGGGATCCATTTTGACCGCCGAAGGTCAAAAATTTGACTTTTGGCCAAACGATACCCACTAATGCACTATAATTTTAGAAGATAGTTTTAGACTGTAATTGGTCCCGAAAACTCGATTTTAACATCAAAAAAAGTCATTTGACCAAAGTTTGACATTTTATCCTAAAGCTTTCTAAGGTTAAACTAAGGTCTGAAACACATAGAGCAAACTAAAAAACACAACAGAGAGGTCACAAAGAGCTCTTATGTAAGGTTTGACTTTATTAACATTAAAAACACTACGAATGGAAAACTTTTACTCATTTACTAACCAAAACCTCTTCTCCACCACCATCAGGGTTTGGAAATGGTTTTTTAAGGTCTCGTTATGGTTTGTTAAGGTTGTTTTAGTCTAAAAAAAAAGTAAAACAAGCACTGTTTGCTTATTGGGGTAAAGGTTTAGGGTTTTGAAAGGTCTTGAAATAGTTTGAAAGATAATTTCTCACATCAATATCTTATAATTGCAAGATATTTTCATATTTTCATCATTGACCTTCAAGGTTTTGAAAATGACCCCCAATACTCAGCGACTCGTTTCAAACTCAATTTCAAACCTAAGTTCAAGTGACTCATTTAAATTTCAAGTTCAATTTCAAATTCGAGTCCAAGTAACTCATTTCAAACTTAATTCAAGATCAAATTCAAGCTTACGTCTAGGTGACTTATTTCAATTCAATCAATTTCAAATCAACCTTAATCTCACTTTTAACTCAAATTTTAAATCCAATTTCAATTTTTATTTCAATCTCAATCTCAATCTCAATCTCAATTTCAATTTCAATTTCAATCTGAGTCTTAGTAACTCATTTTAAATTCAATATCAATTTCTAACTTCAATTTCAATATGAGTATGAGCGACTCATTTTAATTTTAATCTCAAATTCAAATTCAATCTCGATCCGAGTCTAAGTGAATCAATTTTGGTTCTACAGAACCTGATGATATTTAAATAAAAGACTATCTCAACCTCAATTTCAATCTAAGTCCAAGTAACTCATTTTAAATTCAATATCAATTTCTAACTTTAATTTTAATATGAGTCCGAGTGACTCATTTTAATTTTAATCTCAATTTCAAATTCAATCTCAATCCGAGTCTAAGTGACTTAATTTTGGTTCTACAGAACCTGATGACACTTAAATAAAAGATTTTTAACCCGTGGTGATTGGGTTAACACTTAGGGACAACCTCTCATCAATTTTAAAGTTTAAAATTTTGACTCCTATTCAAATTTCAAATTTTAAATTCTAATTTTAAAATTCAGTTTCATCAACAATTTCAAGTAATGATCAATTGTAATTTTTAATATTAACCTGTGTTTTCAATTGAAAGTTCATAGGAACGAAATATAAGTAAATAGAATAATTCAGGTATGATTTCTTCAACCTTATGTTTGTTTTATGCTTTGTCAAAATTTGTTTGTTGAAATTATGATATGAATGCACAACTTATTTTCAATATCTTGGCAAAACTCATAAATTCCTCCAAAGTAGGGGGGCAAACTGTTGGGGTCATTTTTAAAACCTTGAAGGCCGATGATGAAAATATAAAAATATCTTACCATTATAAGAGATTGATGTGAGAAATTACTTTCAAACCATTTCAGTACCTTTTAAAACCCTAAACCTTTACCTAATAATCTTATAGTGCTTGTTTAAATTGTTTTCAAACATAACCAACCATAACCAAACCTTAACAAGCCTTATACTAAACCCTGATGGTGATGGAAGAGAGGTATTAATAAGTACATAAGTGAAAAATTCTCCTTTTATAGTATCTATAATGTTAATAAAGTCAAACTCTATATAAAGGCTCTTTATGACTTCTTTATTATGTTTAAATAGATAGAATAAGTCAGGTATGATTTTTTTAATCTTATGTTTGTTTTACACTTTGTTGGAATTTATTTGTTAAAATTATAATATTAATGCACAACTTATTTTCAATATCTTGGCAAAACACATAAATTCCTCCAAAGTAGGGGGCAAACTGTTGGGGGTCATTTTTAAAACCCTGAAGGCCGATGATGAAAATATAAAAATATCTTACCATTGTAAGAGATTAATGTGAGAAATTACTTTGAAACCACTTTAGTACCTTTTAAAACCCTAAACCTTTACCTGATAATCTTACAATGCCTGTTTAAATTATTTTAAGACATAACCAACCATAACCAAACCTTAACAAGCCTTGTACCAAACCCTGATGGTGATGGAAGAGAGGTATTAGTTAGTACATAAGTGAAAAATTCTCCTTTTATAGTATTTATAGTATTAATAAAGTCAAACTCTACATAAGGGCTCTTTATAACTTCTTTATTATATTTTTCAATCTAGTTTGTGTACATTGTGCCTTGGTTTAACCTTAGAAAGCTTTAGGATAAAAAGTCAAACTTAATTTAAATGACTTTTTTAAGGTCAAAATTGAGTTTTTAAGACTAAATTAGGGTCTGAAGCTGTCTTCTAAAATTCCAATACGTTAGTAGGTACTGTTTGGCAAAAGTTCAATTTTAACCTCTACAGTCAAAGTGGGTCCCACACTTGCCATGTCACCATTTGTATGTAATAAAATATGACTCAATTTCAAAGATTGATCACTAAGCAAGAAATATTCCATTTTGGAATATTCCTGCTAAGTGTTAACCTTAGGAATAAAGTAGCATACTCTATTACATAATCCCCCTTTGTGTAATTTGTGTACATCATTTAATTACACAAATATCATAACCTTACTTTGTCTATAAATAATTGGTCCTAAGTATCAATTAGAAGGGAGTTTCTATGAGTGTGTGCAAGTGATATAGAGAGGAAACCTTTTCATATACCAAAAATAAATAAAAAATAAGCCAATTCTCTACTCATTTTCTATTCTTTTTCACACTTAATTCACCACTAAAATTCACTCATTTCATTACCAATCCTATAATTACAGAACCAAAATCATCCATAAATAATAACCAAAACCAAAACCAAAATAAAATCAAACTAAACCTTTTTTTTAAACACCTATTTTAATTTTAATCTCAATCTCTCACTTGGTGAGTTTTTAATCCATTTATGGGGCTAATCACTTTCAAAAATAGCTTTTTTACCTTATGAGGTCTTTGTATTTATGTGTTGAGCCTTATTTCCTTCAAAATTTAAATTAAAAGTGCAAAATCAGGGCCTGATGATGAACAACTGGCCAACTATTCATCTTGTTGGCCAGCCATTCATCATAGCTAGCCAGTCATTTCTTTAGCCTAGGCTGAATGTTCATTCCTTAATATCAATTGTTCAGAGCAAATTCACCTTTTTTAATTTTTTGTTCAAAAGGACTTCAAGGATGGCTTCTAGAATTACTAAAACCTTAAGAATCATCAAGGGTTTGAATAAATAAAAATATTAAAAGCCTAAGATGATTTAACTTTAGGCCAAAACCTTTATTTTCTCTTTAAATCTTTTGTTTTTTATTCTTAATCCTGCTTTTCCCTTGCTTTATTGATGTAATTAAAGTTTGGTTTTTAATTTTTAACAAATCAATAGCTTATGATTATTGATTTCAAAGCTTATTTTAAGTTTTAACCTTGATTGTGTTGTGTGTGTTTGATTACAACTAACCATGTGTGTTTGCCTTTGATTGTTATTATTGCTTGCATTATAAATTGTATGATCATTGCTTGTTTGCATATTATATAAATGATGCATATCACTATCATATAATTGAAGCATTTTTACATTAATTAGGGCCAATTGCATACACCTCGGCTTACATATCTGACATATTTACATGTATCCCGAACTTGCATTATTTTGTATATATCCCGAATTACATCATTTTGTATATATCCCGAATTACATCATGCATCATTTGCATCTTGCATGCACTCGAATTTATTGATTGTGTGTATCATGTATTGCATTTAAGTATATTTGCATCTTTTGAATACTATATACCTTGTTCAAACTCTCAAGCTATCAATACTAACTCTTACTAATATTTTCTTTAATTTTCTTGCTTATTACTAACATTTACTAATATTATTATTATTATTGTACAATTTTACTAACATCTAACACCAATTGCTCATTCTTTTTACATTTTCAAGCAATTATTAAGTTGTTTATTTATGTTGCTAGTTTCTAATTCCATTTCAATTCCAAGCCAAGTTTATATGCTATATGCTATATACTATCTAATACACACACATACACACACACACACATACATACACACACACACACACACACACACACACACACACACACACACACACACACACACACACACACACACACACACACACATATATATATTGTATATTACATATTGTGATCATATTTATGTGAATTCTACATGAATAAATAATGATTATTAAATAATGTATTTCTTTGCAAAATAAATCTATTTTTAAATTCCTTTGTTACTTTTCTTTTTAAAACCAATTTCTTAAGCAAATTTAGTATCTTGAACATAAAAAAAATCTCTTATTGAATGAGATCATTCCATCAAGGGTATGAAACATACTTTTAATGCTAAAAAGTAGTGGATTGAAAGGATTATTCTAATGATAAGATCAGTGTAACTATATATTCAAGTTGCTAACTTTTTATTTTTATTTTAAGAGCAATATTTTTCCTTTTTTTATTAACTATCTCGAACTTGGTGTTACTTATTCATTTTCAATATTTTGTTATGCATTTTTCACCTTATAACTTTTAAAATTTTATTTTATTTTACAAATTTCTTTTCCAAGACCCAAATAGAAGGTTAAAGACCCTTATCAATAAAACTATACAAAGTAAAGGTGTTGGTGAAAGGGATTAGCTATATCCTTTTTGTTATATATATATGCTTTTCATTGCTTTTGTGCATATTGCTATGATTTTGTTATATGGTGTGGAATAATCTTATTATCCTAGTCTTTTAGACTAAGTATAAAGTAAGTAGGGTGTCGAACTCTGGTAATTTGGATACTTTGTATTAACCGAGCAAATAGTAAGATGGATAAGCAAGATATTTAATGATTGATTGGATTATATTAATTACTAAACTAATTACTATACTATTAATAAAACTATTATAAACAATAAAGATAAATCTTCAATCACAAATTTAAGTAATGATTATTAGAACAACATATCCGAATTATCAAAGAACTATTTAAACATAAACACATACAATGACTGGAGAATATAACCGAAAATCCTTAAAAGTAACTCTCGTTGTCGATTAAGGGTATTCCCGTGTAGAGTCTATAAGCACTCTCATGTCATTATAGAGATAGACAAAAACCATGAAGTTCTATGTTAATTCTTTAATCCCTTAAAGAGGATTTTTTATCTCCAGGTACTTTCCTTTCCTTTAAGTGAATTCACTTGCATTTCCATCTAAATGTCCCAACTCTCATTGTGAACAAGTGGACTACACATTATATATAGTGATCAAGCAAATATCATATCAATAAGCACTCAATTCAATTCAAATTCATTCATGCATTATGAAAAGATGTAGTTCAAATACTAATTCATCAATGTAATTCTAATAAATAATAAATTAGTTAAGACACATAATTAAAAGTAATTATAAACAACAAGAAGAATTTAGAGAGTAAGGAAAAAGATATAATATTGATATTGATGGTTCTCCAATGTTCTCAAGAAAGTTACTTGTTAGAAAATATCCTTCTTATTGAAACCTTCTTAACTCTTTGAACTTCTTCAATGGAAATTGTACTCTATTGCTTATATCAAAAGAACACTAAAATACTAAAATAATACTAAAAATATATTGATTTCTGTATAATATTTCTTTGTTCTCTAAAAACATAACATTACATAACATATATATGAAATAAAGCATAAGGACATGTATTTATAGTCTAAAGGGTGGTTACAAGCAATTGCAAATCAAAGAGATACTACCCTATACAAAAAGTCACTATCCTATGCACAAGCAGTCACTTCAAGGGAATTTTTGTCCATATTCTCGACATTATCCAAAAAAGGCTTCTTTATAAAAATTGTAGCTCATGAGTCCTCTTTCTAATGCACTTTGAATCACTCAATTCGGATGTCTGTAGAGGAAGTTATGGCCAGAATACCAAAACTGCTTTTGTATGAAAAATCGCATCTCTTCGTGAATAGGCATGGTAACGACTCGGCACAACTAGGACGACTCGGCACGCTTGCTCACTGTCATGACTTAGTATGACTAGGATGACTCGGCACGTGTTAGGCATCTTGGTGATGAGTCGGCATGCCGGCACGACTAGTGACAGAGGCTTCATGTGATGACTCGGTACCAACGTGCCGACTCGGCACGGTGGCCAAATCCCTTGAATATTTTTTTCTTCTTTTCTTTAAGTCCTTTAGTCCAAAACACACTTCCATTCATAATTTAAGATTAATGTAACCTACAAAATGTAAAACACAAATAAAAATACCAAAACAAAAATACTAAACAAATGTAAAATAAAAATAAAACTAGATAATGTCATGCAATAACTATACTAAATAACTATGTAAATTACTATGCATCATCATGCCATGTACGTAATTTTCCATGTATGCTATTAAATATATGAGATTATATGTTTACATGAACATTTCTTACATATGTGTGGTAGGCATGATTATTATGATACTTACATAATTATCTGCATTTATTTCATGATAGATATATGCATTTATGCCATGTTTTAAGCTAGTTTGGGATATTAGATGTATGATATGATATGATATGCTATTACATGCCATACTTTACTATATTTTATATTGTATTTATATCATGACTCATAATTTTTTAAGTTTCTTTAATGGCATAATTTACCATACTTTACATCTTAGATATGATATATTTTTAGCATTTATGCCATGATCATGCATTGACATACCATGCTACCTTTACATGATATATCATATGTTGTCATAATAATGTACATATATACCATGTTATACATTTTTGCCATATTAGCTAGGTTGTGTATGTTACTTTTACCATGTTATATACATTTTCCATATTAATGCATTTTCTTTACCATGTTATATTACTATATTTATACATATATATGCCTTACATATCATCTTATACTATGTTCATGCATCTTATATACTATAATTATATGCTCGTGCGGATATATTGTGCTTGTATGTACATATAATAGGATATATTGTGCTTACATTTGCATGTAATGGTTATTTCTCAATTATACACATTCCTAATAAGCATTGTACCACAGAGTCGGGTTGGCAATGCTTTGCGTCTGAGCGGTATAGAGATGTTGTATGTTATTACTGATATAATGTTTAAAATCAAATGTCTTATCCATGGCAGATTTAGTTCTAAGTAAGGGATCAAGTTTGCCTAGTCCTTAACCGGACAAATTTCTCGGGTGATACTGATTGGCAACTCCTTTTTTCTTCTGATTAGGTTAAAGGTTGTAAGTACTTTTTAGCCATCCTTAGACTCTTCCACTACTCTCTTCCTATCCTTTTATTTTTCTATAATAACAAAAAAGAGATAGTAAATGAAATTGGTACTGAGTCGATGCGCTGACGTTAACAAGTACTAAATTTAAAAGCAACCTAAGGTCGCTGAGTGTCAAAACTGGTGTCGGCAACATAGGGAGTAACATGAGGCCACTATATTAGAGGGCGATACCTAATATAAGATGCAAAACCTGAAGTTAGCAGCTATAGAAATAAAGAATGAATAAGGATGTTGTCAAGTGAAAATAAAATATTCACAAAAGATGTAATCCTACTATGGAGACAACATCAGGGGGCAAGGGCAACTGCTGTAGTAGGGAGACCTAAATAAAAGCCCTATAGCATGTCTTAATTCTCACCAAAAGACCCTTAGTAAGCTCTCTTATAAGAGCCTGTATCAACTCAACACCCTCAGGTGTGTAAGTCCAAAATATGGAAGTAGAAGGAGGCTTAAGTATTTGTCTGCAATCGGGGCCTTGATGCTAGTCCAGGATATGGTCCCTAAGATACGACATCTAGTAGAATGGACCTTAAAAGAGGACTCTCCTAAAAACCAAGGGCCTAGAATGAACCATCACCTAAGACCAACTATTTTGGGGTCCACAAATCCTGAAGCAGTTGACAAAGGAAACAAAAAAAGATTAAGTAAAAACTTTAATACTACGATAATTGTTAATAATTTTTATTTTCTTTACAAGCATACCTTCTTAATATAAATTATTGAGCTGCACTCGATGGATATGCATATTAGCAATGGCTCATTTCAAGGTCCTACTCGATCCCCACCTAGCTAATATAAGAACTATCCTCTCATAAAAATAGGATATATCCCTTGAATGATGCGAATCTCAAGGCCCTAAACCTATAAAACATCACTAATCTTAGTATATAATGAACACCCATATAGATAAAAAGATGAGAAATAGAGGATGTACTTGAGTGGCATGGCAGAATCTACAAAATCTCTTAGCCCCTCAAACTAGCTCATACATACTAGAGTAAAGATACAACAAGGTTGCAGATCTCTAATTATAAGAGGACACAACATCAAGGTCCCATAATGGCATTAGGAGCATCAGATTGATTGAACTCATCAGATCAGAAAATAAAGTAATGCCTATTAAGTAGAAGAGGAAGGCCCACACTAATGAATCAATCTACAAAAGTATAGTGATAATTTCAATCTGGATCGATGCATAATAAGTGTGGACCAACGGAACCTTGATGGCACGTGTCCACTTCATAGTGTGAATCATACCCAACAGCCTCTCGATAAAGACAACTCGATCAGTATCTCCCATATGAAGACTTTTATTAAAAGGAATAAGATCACCCATACATGTAATCCTAGTGATTGTAGATTAAGAAACCATATCTATGGTGAACTCCCCACAAGGAAGATGGAAAGGGTGGGTCAAGTCAAACCATCACTCCATAAAGGCATAAAGAAAATTATAATCATTTCATCTAACAATAGTGGGTAAAGCAAGAATGAAGTCCTCAAAACTTATGTCCCTAATCCAACTGCAGATCTCTTCTAAAAACTCCTTATACAACTGCGAGCCCCACTGGCATTACTTGCATCTTTGACTCGTACACATCAAATTGCAGAAAATGAAATAAGAAGTTAATATTTATCATTGATTGAATTTTTGTGTTTTAAATTCAGAAACATTGAACCAAGAAAACACTTAGTGTTAAGGCACCGCCTCAGCGGCACTGATGTGGTGCCTTATTGTTGAGGCAATCACTCAACATGCTAAGGTGAGCGAGCACTGAGGCGGTGCCTCTCAGCACCTTATGGATAGATTCTAAATCAAAATCAATTTACCCAAAATCGCGATATACATAATTTTTTCTATTTTCTTAATAATCAAATCATGCACTGTGCCTAATTAATATGACTAAGCTAGTTAAATATTGCAGAAATCAAAGTGGATAAACATACTAACCTCTCCAGATGCCATAGAACATAGATGAGATCACAAATATGTGATGAGAGGGAAGTCCGAACACATCATAAAACCTAAAGAATTAGTTGCTTTAATGACTAGAGGGATAACATCGCACTATGGGGCAGCTGACATACATGAAAGATCCATCACAAAGCGAAAAAAAATGAGAGCGAAAATGAAAAAGCTGAAAGAAGTGAGAGAAGGCTCGCAAATGACACTTTTGAAATGAAAGGAAATGATATGGGCATTTAAATAACTTTTTTATAAATTACCAACTTGGTCCCTATAATCTAATTTAATATTAATCCTTTAAATTTTAAAGGATTTTTAATTTCATTCTTAAAATTGCTATAACTTTTAAATCTTAAAATATGGTATGAAGCAAAATGTATGCCATACTTAGCGGTGAGCAAAAAATTATTTAAATCAATTAACTGAACCGAGTCTAATCGATCGATTGAATTCAGTTATATACTTGCTCAGTTCAATCACGATTATTATAAATGTAATTTTTGGTTAATCGGTTTGGTTTTAGTTGTGGAAGTGAAAAACTGATAAAACCTAACTGACCAATATATAAATATATATATATATAGTCTAACCCTAAGTTTTCTATCTACTGCCGCCACCTCCCTTTGATCCTTCCCATCTCCTTAGAC
Source organism: Macaranga tanarius (assembly GCA_949673435.1). NCBI lineage: Eukaryota > Viridiplantae > Streptophyta > Magnoliopsida > Malpighiales > Euphorbiaceae > Macaranga > Macaranga tanarius. The sequence continues at coordinate 22,120 of CATIWO010746656.1, read as the reverse complement.
TTCACTAATCACCACTTACCACTGTTGCCTTCCTATCTCCTTAGTCAATCCTCACCAGCGTTGCACACTAGTCACTGTTGCTTTCATATCTCCTACCTATTCTCTCATTCGATTTTGAATCTCTACTGCTCCTCCTTTATTTGCTATTTTTATCTCTCGATTCTACCCTAACCCACATTAAATCTCCTTCTCATGAAAAATTTGAGCAAGCCAAAATTCATTGATATAAAGTAATCTCATGATAGATCTGAAGCTGCACATCTAAAGCCGGGCATCTAACCATCAAATCTCCTTTTCTAGCATCACCGATTCACTAGTAATATTTCATCTCTATTTGTGAGGCTATGATGATATGCTCGGTGTCCCAACATGGGACTTGGATAGAATTCTCTGGGTTTCATGGCGAGGTGATTAAGTCTTGTGCATGCAAGAATTACAACTATGAAATTATTGAGTGTTTCTTTTATAATTTGAAATTGCTATTTTGGTTATATTATAATTTACTGTTGTATTTAGTCTATTTACTATTTTGGTTATATTACTGCTGCTGCTGCTGCTGGGTTTGAATATATTTTAACTTGTTACTATTTTAGCTTTTTCTTTTTTATGCAACTTTACTAAGCTTTCACAGTGCATAGAGTATGATACTTTTATGTGGACAAAGTGTGGAAGGGTTTTATTGACATTATTATTGTGTAATAGCATATGTTAGTTTTGTTAATCTTTAGTGCTATATTTGAGTATTTGTAATGAAGCTTTAGTAGTGAATTTATGGTGTTGTTATATTTTGTAGTTGTGATAGTGTGCACAGATTTTTGAATTATAGTTGTGAATTATGCACATGTTTTTGATGTTGAACAAATTTTTGGCATATTATTGTGCACAGGTTTTGGCTTGTTATTATGCACAGATTCTTGGCTTGTGAATTTGTCAAGTTATTTTATCATTATGATGTTATACTTGGTTTATGAATTTGTTTGGCCCATGCAGATTTAGTTAGAAAAAAATAAAATCTAATTCAGTCTAGCCCATAATTTTAGGCTTCAAATTGAAACAACCCAAAAGCTCATAACTGACTTAACTGAAAAATTTTAGTACGTTTCATTTTGGTTTTTTCTCCTAATCAGTTTGATTCGGTCACATGTTTCACAATTTTGATTTTTCATCAATTTTATATATTCTTTAATAAAATTAAACTGAATTGACCGATGCACACCCCTAGTCATACCAGACACCACACTTAAAAGAATACGGAGCACATAAAATATAAAATTCTAGACCTCACAAGTTGTACCGTAAGGGTGATGGCACATAATTTAATATTGATTTAGAACTTCATGATTTTAAACATTAAGGCTAATGGTGAAGAATCAAACTTAGATGATAAACTCAATATTTGCTGAAAAAGTTCTAACCTTTCGGGTTGTACCTCGAAGCTGATGACACGAGAATATAGACAAAAGACTTTGAAACTTTTGAATTTGAGCTTCAAAGATGACGACGAGGAGCACTACTATAAATCAGACAACAAGCTCTAAAAGGAAGGATAATAGTCAAATAGTATAATAGAGAAAATGAACTGTATCCTTTTTTCATTTGTTATTTTTTTAAAAAATTTCATTTCAGAGATTGCAAAATGGTTTTCTAAAATTAAAGGAGAAAATTGTTAGCACATGGTTTGACCAGGTCCAAGAGCAAAAGCCTAATGATAAAAATTTAAGTAAAATGAGCCTAATAGTATAAAGTCCAATATTTTGCGTTCTTTAATAAACCCACGACCTATAAAAGCACGAAAAACCTTACTAAGGCACTACCTTAGCATGTTAAGGTGATACCTTAGTGATGGCATATGTTTTTTTAAATTTGAATTAAAAAGTACATTGGCAATATTCTCTCCAATGTCTTAGGCCATTGCCACGATCTTCTGAAAGCAAAATATCATTAATAATGTGCAAGAACATGGAAAGAACGGTAGGGGTGATTTTTCAATAACATTAAAAGAGAACTCTCTCTAAAGAGAGGAGGGACTTTTTAAAAAAATTTGAGAGGAAAAAAAAAAGCATTTTGAGAAGAAAACATAGAAAAGGAAGAGCATTTGGAAAGAAAAAGAGAGAGCGAGAGAGAGAGAGAGAAGATAAGAGGATAAAAAAGTGAAAAGGGTGTTGATGAAGAAAATATATTAAGCTATAGTAATTCAGAAAGAGGGCTCTAGAAAGTAGCTAAAGAAGGAGTTGTAGAGGTCATAATTTGGGAAGGAAGATTTGATACCGGCTTTACATTGTACGAAGCTTATAGTTACATCACTAAAAAAGCTTATGAGGGCTAAGATAGGGTAGGCTAAGTTAATGTTTATACAGTAGGGTCTTTCCTCATAACCCTTTATAATTTAATGCTATCTTAAGTAATTCATGGCAAGATTTTAAATGAATAGATATGGTCTAATCCATATAACTATAGTGGTTCTTTTTTAAATTGTTGGATTTATTTTTTGTAGATTGTATGTGCTAAGACCTTCAGAAGCATAATTCATCTTTAATGTTTATTAGGCTCTAGGTTAGATTTTTTTGAGGTAATGCCTAATCACTAAGGTACCGCCCTAGTGAGCTCTAATTATTCTTGGTTGCCTTAATGTCATTGAGGTGATGCCTTATTGATAAGGTGCTACCTTTGTATAGTTAAGACGTTCCTGATAAAGCAGATTGCTTTTTTTCCCTTTTTCTCATATTTTATGACTTCAATTGTATTTGTCAACATTTTGTGATGAGTTTGTTATGTCTGGGATTAACTAAGATTATTTTAAATCTTATTTTTATTTCAAAATCAAGTTTCTTATTTAATTTAGTGGATCAAATCATCGATAGATTTCTTTCTATTCATCGATTTTATTTTCAATATTGTTTGCTTTAGATTTAGTTAACAATTTATTCTACTATTTTGCATCTAAAATTGATTTAGCATATTTTGGGTGAAATCTATGTTAGTTGTTTTATTCTATGATCGCTTTGTGTACTGAATCTTTCTTTTTACAGGGTCGTCTTTTTCCTTTTATGTATAAGCTGATTGAGAATTTGATTTTCAAAATGGCAATTGAGTAGGGGAAACTTAGTTAATTCATTTTATTATTAGTTTTATTGTTCTTCTTATTGTTATCGTCGTTGTTTTTACATATTTTATATGAAGAAGGATGATAATCATTTCCACTCTCCCCATTTCTTTGTATGTATGCTTATTTATTTGTTTGTTTAATTTTGATAATCAAAATGGATGAACGGATATAATATGATGAATGTTGTATGATCTATTATTATAATTTCATTAAAATTGCATAATCATTTGTAATGAGGAAGTAATTAAGTAATTAAAAATAAGGCATAATACATCCACAACCCCCTGTACTTGCCACTTTTTGTCAATTTGACACCTCTACTTATAGTTTTACCATTTCAACACCTGCGCTCGCCTAAAATGTAATTTTTAAACCCCTATCATTATATATGGCATGGAATAGTAAATCAGCATATGGCACATCTTAAGGGTTTGACTGACCAAAACCTATAAGTAGAGGTGTCAAACTAATAAAAAGTGGCAAGTACAGAGGATGATAGATGTATTATGTCATTAGATTAGTGCATTTTAGGCCAAAAGTGGTAAGTTCAAGTATTCAAATAACAAAATTGTAAGTTAAGATATCAAATTGACCAATTGTGCCAAGTACAGGGGGCTGCAGATGTATGATGTCTAAAAATAATAAAACATAAAACATGAACGGAGGCTAACTGTATGGTTGGGTGGGTATTCTAGAAGCCCATACCCAATTTCTGAACTTAGTCTTTGAGGGAGAACGTTGAATCATACTGCCTACATATACTTATCAGCTAGTTTCTACCATAAGTTATAAAATCAAAGAAAGTTATAATACTTAAAATCATTTTAATCGTACAAACTTTCTATAAAATAATATATCACACACTTTCCACTTACTCAAAAGAGAAGTTAAATTAGATTACCTTAAAAAGTATAATTCCTAACCTTCACCTAAAGGTTTAAAATACAAAAACTAAGTTAAAAATCATTATTATACTTAGAAAAATACAACTTAATATATATGTTGACTAAAGGTTACAACCTTTACTAATTTTTAATGATAATAACATTTGATAAAAATGGGCACTAATTACTTTGTGCAAGTGATATATATAAAGAGTCATCAAAGGAAAGATTAAATGCAAACTTAAGTGGATTAAGTCCACAAGTGCAAAAGTTCAAAACATGAAGTCCAAGAGGACTCTCAAAGCCCATATAGAGATTAGTAGGACATTTTAGTATTTTAGAGTTATTGTCAAGGTAAAAGAGTGAAATAACCTTTATCTTGGAAGTTTAGTTTGTTTATTTGCACAAAAATGCAGAAAGCTTTTGAGTGGCAAAATTATGATATTTGGTTCACCAATTTTTTTTTTCACACACACAAATTTGCAAAAACCTTTTTGGTGGGAAAATTAAAATTTTTGGTATATCAAATCTCATACAAAAATGGAAAGAGCCTTTTTAAATAGACAAATGATACTTTTGAAAAGACTAAGGTTGTTATGCACAAAAATGGAAAAGATTATTCATGTGATAAATTTGGAAATTTGTTTATGTGTTAATTTAAGAAGGTTGACTTAAAAAGCTATAGAAAAGTTAAGTCATACTTTTAAAATCTGTTTTGTGTTGATTTCTTGTAAAGAAGATTTTGTTTGCATCTTCACACGTTTTTAAATCATAAGATATACCTTGGACATTTTGATACCTAAGGCAACTCTCTTTGTGCATATTTAAACAACAATTACCAATTATCGAAGTATGTGCACGTATGGAGAGCAAATTGAATATTGTTAAAAGATTTTCTTAAGCTTCCTTGGCTAGTTTATTTTCTCTCCAATATGCATAGATTTACTTGTAATTTTTTAGAGAGACGTACCATCTTTCAATTTATTGTTTATGAGCAGTGGATGCTTAGTTTTTGAAGCTATTCAAAACCAGAGTTGTATACAATTTTCTAGATCTATTGGAAATACCAGAAAGAGTGTTAGTTGTTGGAGCTACAGAAAATCATTGAGGGTGTTAGTTTCTGGAGCTACTAAAAACTAGTTGGGATAACAACTCAGGTTAGGTAGATCTAAGGCTGTATTTGGTTTGTCTATTGCTTGTGAAAAGAGACTTTTAGTTAGTGAAACACCTTAAGGAGCATTCCTTAAAGAGTGAATGTAGGCAAAGAGTATCGAACCACTATAAAAATTACTTATGTTGATTTTCAGTCCTCCCTACTTTTCTTATTTACTTTTTGTTTTTATGCCTTAATCTATTCACTTGTTTTAATTCTCTTTCTATTTATCAAAATTAGTATTGACATTATATTTATCAGTTAATCAACTTGACTCAAAAATTTAAAAATAGCTTTCCAGTCTCACATTTTAACTTGCTAGTTATTTTCAGTTTTTTGTTAATTTTTTAAGAAAGGATCAATTCATCCCCTATCTTAAGTAGCCTAACGGACCTAACATTTGGTATTAGAGTAGCTTTATCTTATTAAAAGTGATCCATATGGCTGCTAGCTCTAGTGCTGTTCCTTGTGCATCGGGACTTCCCGAGGGAAACTCCATTACTTAACCAGCTCTTTTCAATGGAACTAATTATTATTACTGGAAAAATAGGATCAGAAATTTCATTTAAGCTGTTGATATTAATTGCTGGAAAATTATCTTTATTAAACCTTCTATTCTAAATAAGGAAGATGCTAGTGGCAAAATAATTCCACTTCCTGAATCTTAATATTTAGAAGCTTATTAGAAAATGGTGTAAATAAATGCTAAAGCTCTTAACATGATTCATTATGCTCTTGATGTAAATGAGTATAATAGGATCTTAATATGTACTTCTGCCAAACAAGTGTGGGATAAGCTTGAAGTGACCTATGAGGGGATAAATGAAGTCAAAGAGTCCAAAATAATTTTTTTTATGGAGAGAGTAGGAGCTATTTTTCATGAAGCCAGATAAAACTATTTCCTCCATAAACTCTTAATTCAGTGAAATTATTAATGCACTGAAAAATCATGAAAGAGATCTAACATAAGAAGAAATGGTAAAAAAAGTACTCAAATCACTGTTTGAAAAATGAAAAACTAAAGTGACAGTCTTGTGTGAAGCTAAAAAACTGTAAAACTATTCTTATAATAAGCTGATTGGATCCTTGCTCACTCATGAGATAATAATGAAAGACAAAACCAAACACACTTCAACAGAGAAGAAAAAAAGAGCAGATATTGCTCTAAGAATGAAATCAACTAGTGATAACTCAACCAGCTCTGAAGATGAAGAAATAACAATCATCACAAGAAGATTTAAGAAAATGTTCAAGAAAAGAAGAAAGACCTACAAGAAAAATATAAGGAAAATGTTTAATCCAAAGTTAAAGCCTCAAAATAAGAAGGAAACCCCAGAGCTCACTTGCTTTGAATGTAGCAAACCCAGACATCTGAGAGTTAATTATCCTAAATTGAAAAAGAATACCAAGAAGGAAAAGCTAAAGAAAGCAATGGTTGCAACTTGGAGTGATAGTGATGAATCCACTAGTAGTGAAAAAGATCAAAATGGAGAAGAAGTTGCAAATCTCTACTTAATGGCAAAGGAAGACAAAGAAATCTAAAAATCTCAAGCTGTTGCAAATGCTGAAGCTGAATTATTAGTAGACTCAGCTCATAAAGTATACTCTTATGAACCACTCTCTTATGATGAATTAGAAGCTACTTTTAGTGATCTGTTCAAAGAATTCAAAAACTTGTCCAAAAAGTATAGAAGTCTTAAAAAGGAACTAAAGGCCCTAAAATCTAAAAATAAAGTGTTACTTACTAAATTTGAATGTCATAATTCACAAAATGATCTTGATGCCTCAAAGGAAAAGGAAGTGGTGAATAACAAATCTTTGTTGATCTATCTAAAAAATAGCTCAAGAAAAAAATAAAATTAGCTTTCTTAAAAGAGAACTAGGTGTTGCTATTAAAACAAATGTGACTCTCTTAAAACAAAATGAAAATCTTTAAAAGAAGATTTTGAGTCTCACAAATAATCTTGAAAAGCTCACCAAAGTAAGGCACACACTTAATGTACTCCTAGGAAATCATTGTGCTCACACTGATAAATCAAACTTAGGATTCAGTGGATCTGAAAAATATAAGAAACATGAAACTTATTTATTAAAGCTACATTTTCAAGCTATAAGCACTTTACCTATTTCTACTACAATTTTAAAGGACATATTACTAAATTTTGTGATTATAAGAGAGGTATCTCTAAAGCAAAATTTGTTTAGTTGCCAAAAAATTCTGACTTAATTTGTGAAACTAACTTGATAGGACCCAAATTAGTTTGAGTACCTAAAAACAAGTAATCGAATTGCAGGTATGTCTAAAGAGCAAGGATGTGCAAAATAAGTGGTTCATGAATAGTGCTTACTTTAGGCATATGATGGGTGATAGATCAAAATTTACCTAATTGAAGATGTACAATTGAGAAATAGTTAGCTTTGGAGATGATAGTAAAGCTATGATCATTGGAATATGGATTATTGGCAAAAAAATTTTAATTGAGGAGGTACCTTATTTACATATTTAAAGTTTAATTTTCTAAGTGTCAGTCACTTGTGTGATAGGAATAAGAGAGTCATTTTGAACCACCTCATTGTAAAGTCCAAAAATTGGGTACAATATCACAACACTTTAAAGTGACAATGGAAAAGAGTTTGAGAATAAGATATTTAAAGAATTCTGTGACAATTTGGAATAACCTACAACTTCTTAGCTCCAAGACCACCTTAGGAAAATAGAGTTGTGGAAAGGAAAAATAGAACCCTCTAATCTATATAAGTACTTCTATACTTTAAAGATATTTAAAGATATTTAAAGAATTCTGGGCTAAAGCTATCAACACAACATGCTATACTTTGAAAAGAGCTTTAGTAAGATCTTCTCTAAAAAAGACTCTCTATAAATTGTGGAAAGGCAAGAAATCCAATGTAAGTTCCTTCAAGATCTTTGGATGTAAATGCTTTGTTCATAATAATAAGAAAAATCCACTTATTAAATTTGATGAAAAATTCTATAAAGGAATTTTTGTTGGATATTTTGAACATAGTAAGGCTTATGGGACTTTAACAAGAGAACACTTAGTGTTGAGGAGTCAATTCATGTAGAATTCAAAGAAACTAACCAAACTCTACCAAATAGGGATGTTGTTGATGACTTTTCTTATAGGTGCTGCAAATCTAAGGCATGGGTAAGAAAAACAAGCTAAAAAGACTCAAGAAAGGGAGAATGTTCAAGTTCAAAGTCCTAATAGAGTTGAAGAAAATCAGAAGGAGAAGAACCCATAAAATAAGTCTAATATAGTGCTAAGCTTTCAACTTGATGAAACTTAAGAAAATAAGCAAACCTCCAACAATGACCTACCAAAGGATTAGAGGTACTATAAACATCATTCAAAGGGCAACCTCTTAACAAGTCTATCAAGCAAACTTATAACAAGGAGTGCATTCAGAAAAATAATTGGAAATGTGGCATATGTCCCCAAGATAGAACCTAAGATAGTAGATGAAGCACAACAAGATGAAAATTGAATTCAAGAACTTCAAACTATATGAGATGGATTTGAAGAGTGCCTTCCTCAGTGGATACTTGAATGAGGATGTGTATGTGGATCAGCCCCCTGGTTTTAAGAACAATGACAAACCTAATTATATCTACAAGCTGACAAAATCTTTGTATGGTCTTAAATAAGTCCCTAGGGCTTGGTATGAAAGACTAACCAAGTTTTTATTAGAGAAGGGGTTCACAAGAGGGAAAGTGGACAAAACACTCTTTATTGAGAATCAGTTTGATGATATTGTAATAGTCCAGATCTATATGGATGACATTATATTTAGTACCACTGAGGAGAGCATGTGCAAAGACTTTGCTAATATAATAATGGGAGAGTTTGAAATGAGTATGATGGGAAAGCTAAATTTCTTTTTGGGGGTTTGCAAATAAAATAGTGAAAAGATGAAATTTTTATAAATCAATCCAACTATGTTAGAGAGCTGTTGAAAAAGTTTAAGATGTCTAAAGCTAAAGCCAAGAGGACCCCCATGAGTGCAAACACTAAATTAGAGAAGGATGAGAAAGGTAAAGATGTAGATAGAAAGGTATATCAAAGTATCATTAGCTCTTTACTCTATCTCACTGCAAGTAGCCCTGATATTCATTTTAGTGTTTATTTATGTGCATGATTTTCAAGCCAATCATAAGGAATCACACTTAAAAGTTGTTAAAACGATCATGAGGTATCTTGTAGGGACTCAAGACTTAGGTCTTTGGTACCCTGAAGATATATTATTTGATCTTATTGGATATAGTGATGTTGATTTTATATGAAGTAGAGTTTATAAAAAACACTTCAAGCACATACCAATTTCTTAGCAATGCTCTAGTTTTCTAGTTCAGTAAAAAGCAAACCTCAGTAGCTTTATCAATTGCTAAAGTTGAATACATAGCAGTTGGAAGTTGTGTGATTCAAATTTTATGGATTAAGTAATAACTAGAGGATTATGGCTTGAGGTATACTCACATCCTAATTTTGTGTGATAATACAAATACCATAAACTTAACAAAAAAAATTTATTTTGCACTCTAGAACAAAGCATATTGAAATTAGGCATCACTTTATTAGAGATCATGTTCAAAATGGGGATATCAAATTAGTCTTTATTCTAATAGAAAATCAGCTTACTGACATTTTTACAAAACCATTAGAAAAGGATCAATTTTGAAAAATCAGAAGGGAAGTTGGGTTGATGAATTTAGGATTATAATGAATTTTATAACTTTTCATTTAATTTGCAAAAATTTCCTTTTTATTTAATTTTTTTTCATCTTTACATCTTGTATCTATGTTATGTGGCAATTTCATATGCACTTGCATCATTATGTATTTCATGCATATTTAATTTAAAGTTTTTTTGGGCCACTTGAAATTTATACAATATTCTGGACTAATTCATATAATTTATAAATTTGAGTTTGAATATAAATATATCTTGAAATTAAATTACTTTTTGGTTTTAATAAGTGTGTCATGATATATATATATATATATATATATATATATATATATATATATATATATATATGTATTTGCATCTTTGAAATTCAAATTTGCCTCCCTTATCACTCTCACTCACATGAACCACTTCATGCTTTTACCCATTGAATAATTTTTCTTGTTTAGGTAAAGACCAGTGCAACCTAAAATATTAAACTTATGAACATCAATATATGTGTAGTAAAAAGTTATTTAACTTAGTTGTTCATTTTAGAAATATTTGAAATTAAAACTTCTAGGATATTGGGCTAGGATCGATTATCTCTGGGCTATTAGTAAATTAAAATCATTTTTTATGACTAAATCTTTCTTTGAATTCCCCTTTTATTTCCAATTTATATAAACCCTATTTTTTCAAAACCATATCTCTTCTCTCCAAGCCGCTGTTCCTTCTCCTACTTAAATACCCTGTTGATTCTAGTAATTCTAAAAATAGGAAAAGAAAGTAAAAGAACCTTTGAATCAAGGTCTGATAGTTTTAATATATCTAAGAAGAAGATGAAGAAAGAACTAAAAGTTAAGAAGAAAGTGGAGAAACCAATGGAAAAGAAAAGGAAAAGTGAAAAAGAGAATATGGAGAAGAAAGTTAAAGGAGTAAAATTGAAGATTTCAAGAAATAAGATCATTCCTCTAAAGATCATTGATTAGGGATATTTCAATTCAAAGGAATCTCATTTGAAAGAGTGGTTTGAAGAACAAAAGTAGGTAAACTTCATCAAAATCAAATTGGTAATTTGGTAAGACAATTTTATAGGCCTATCTAAGTGGCTAGTGAAGAGAAATTCATAATGATTTTGAAAGGCAAAAAGATTATCCTATGCTATGTTGTTGACACCCTTATTTGAATACTTGGAGGTTGAGCTAAAAGATGAAATTTATGTCTCTGTGAATGATTCTGAGAAGATCTCAAAGAGTTTTATTTTGAAAACTAAAAGAGTTAAAATGGAGAAGAAGAAGGTAGAAAGTAAAAGCAGTAAAGAGAAAATGTAAAAAAATTAGAATCAGATGAAGAAAAAGAAACTGAGAGTGTTGAAAAGGATAAAGCAGAATAAAAAAACTCAAGTTTTGAAAGAAAAAAATAAAAGAAGGGATCAAAAGAAAAAAAAATGGAAAGAAGTGACTCAGAACCGTAAGTTAAAAAGAAGCTGAGACCTAAACAAAGAGGAAGAAACTAGTGTTAGTAAAGAGCAAAAAGTAGGGGCTACTAAGTTGAGATGTGAGATTTATATAGAGAGTAAAACTTAAAATAAAGCTCAGACCCATGCCAATAATGCTAAAGAACAAAAAAAGGAAAATCATATTTTCAAAGTGGCACAAGAGAAATTGATTCAAAATCTAACTGGGTGCCTTAAAGACTTCATCACTAAGAGCAGGAGTGGGCTTAATGATTTTCTAAAGAAAATAAAAGAAGAGCTAGCTACTGCCAAGCAGGATTAGCCTAGTATAAGGATAAAAGATAGGTAGCAGGCTAAAAGGGTACAGTCCCAAATAATCTTATTCAAACCAACAACCTCCAAACATCCTCCACCACTGTAAAGAGTAACTACATCTAGCTTAGTTCTTTGCACCAAATCTGTGAAACTATGAAAAATCAGGTCTGAAGACAAACCCAAAAAAGTTTAATTTCATTTCTTTTTCTTATAAACAATTAGCTTAACTAACTTATGATGCACTGATTATCTTGTTTATTTGCTTACTTTTATGGTTGTGTCATATTATCTCCTTCCCTCTCCAACTTTTTATTGTGCCTAAATTTTTTGATTGATAACAAAAAGGGAGAGTAGAAGTTAGGATTTCTTGATCTTTATTGACTCTTATTACTGCTTATTTTTGTGCTTATTGAACTTGTTGATTTGAACTTGCTATCAGCCTTATATATATTTCCTTAGTTTTTGCCTTGTTTTGTCTTTGTTGTTTGTTTTTCACTTTGACTAATCTTGATATTCTTGATTGAATTCTGCCCTTAGTTTCCTATTTTTTTTTATTAAAAATAAATCCTCAATATGCTGTAGTGATTCTACTTATTACTAAATGCTCTGAGCTACAATTTATGTCATGATAAACTAACTTGACTGAAGAAATTAGCTTGATATATTTATGTTCGATCTTTGATTTCTTTATAGTATGATTTTGGTCTAAAATTATTGATAAATTCATGGGAGAAATATTTTTTTTGGCATAAATTTAGGGGGAGCCTCTTTGTATTAATTTTTAAATCATGTATGACATTGTACATATCATCACTTCATTATCTCATCATTGAAATACTTTGTTTATGTGCAATTGAATTTTTTTATTAAGTTTTATCATCATAAAAAAAAAGGGAGAGATTGTTGACTAAAAGTTACAACCTTTACTAATTTTTTATGATAATAACATTTGATAAAAATGGGTACTAATGGTTTTGTGCAAGTGATATATACAAAGGGCCATCAAAGGAAAGATTAAATGCAAACTTAAGTGGACCAAGTCCACAAGTGCAAAAGTTAAAAACATGAACCCCGAGAGGACTCACAAAGCCCATGTAGAGATTGGTAGGATATTTTGGTATTTTAGAGTTATTGTTAAGGGTAAAAGAGAGAAATAACTTTTCTCTTGGAAGCCTTGTTTATCTATTTGCACAAAACTTTACAAAAAGCTTTTGATGGCAAAATTATGATTTTTGGTCACCAAATTTTTTTTATACAAGCACAAATTTGCAAAAACCTTTTTGGTGGGAAAATTGAAATTTTTGGTTTAGCAAATCACATACAAAAATGGCAAGAGCCTTTTTAAGTAGACAAAGGATACTTTAAAAAAAAACAAGGTTGTTATCTACAAAAAATGGAAAAGATTCTTTATGTGATAAATTTGAAAATTTTTTAATATGCTAATTCAGGAAGGTTAACTCAAAAAGCTGTAAGAAAGCTTAGTCAAGCTTACAAAATCTGTTTTGTGTTGATTTCCTGTAAAGAAGATTTTGTTTGCCTCTTCACACATTTTTAAATCATAGAATATACCTTGGACATTTTGGTATCTAGGGCAAATTTCTTTATGTATATATAAACAACATTTACTAATTATCCATGTGTGTGTGTATAGAGAGCAAATTGTATATTGTCATAATATTTTCTTGAGTTTCCTTAGTTGGTTTATTTTCTCTCCAATATCCATAGGTTTGCTTTTAATTTTTGAGAGAGACACATCATCTTTTAATTTGTCTTTTATGAGCAGTGGATGCTTAATTTTGAAGCTATTCAAAACCAGGGTTGGATATAGTTTTTTGGATATATTGGAAATACTAGAGAGAGTGTTATTTGCTAGAGCTATAGAAAACCAATAAAGGTGTTAGTTGCTGGAGCTACTGAAAACTAGTTGGGATAACAACTTAAGTTGGGTAGATCTAAGGTTGTATTTGGCTTATCTCTTGCCTGTGAAAAGAGATTTTGAGTTAGTAGAAAATCTTAAAGAGGGTTCCTTAAGGAGTGGATATGGGCAAGGGGTACCGAACTACTATAAAAATTACTTGTGTTGATTTTCACTCCTCCTATTTTTCTTATTTATTTTTTATTTTTATGCCTTAATCTATTCACTTATTTTGGCTTTCTTTCTGTTTATCAAAACCAGTATTGACATTGCTTTTATAGGTTAATCAACTTGACCCAAAAATTTAAAATTAGCTTTCCAGTCTCACATTTTAACTTATTAGTTATTTTCAGTTTTCTCCCATTTTTTTAAAAAAAGGCTCAATTCTGCCCTCCCTTTTCCTCTTGAGCAGCCTAACAGACCTAACAATATAAGATTATAAAATTGATAAGTATAAAAATTTAAGTTGGGAGATGAGAGTTAACTTCAATAAGTTTTAAATATTATTATTAGATTAATATCCTCCTAATTCTAACTCATTAGTAGCTTATGTATAAATCTTAATTTGAAAAATTTTCTTGCAAAAGTAAATACTAAAAAGAAAACAAAAATTAAACTAAACTAAGTAATAGAAAACAAAGAGAAAAACAAAACTTAAATAAAACAAAAGAAAAAGGACCATACTTGTAATGAACATTGTCCTCAATGTTCCTAATGCATGAGAAAGAGTTATAATCCATTTCTTACACTTTATGGCTACAAATTAAATTGATAAAGTACATAATATGTGAAATAATACTAATATAAAAGTGCATGAATTCAAATTAATTATTAATATGCATGAATGTTAGTAAAGCATACAAGCACATAACTTAAAAAAAACTAAAAATAACATTAATAATAAAAAAGATTAAAATTCTAAAAGGTTATACAAATATAAAAAAAAGAAAAGAAAATTACAAAAATTTAAATCTAATCCTAAAGGAAAAGAAAGATAAAGACATGAAACAAAATAGCTACAGAAAAACTAACTACTCTAGACCTATTAAAAAAGTAGCATTCAAATTATCACCTCCATCATTATCACCTTCATCACCCTCATGTGCATTATGAAACCTCTTTGATGGGGAATGATATTGAGGAGGAACAAATCATTGATGTTCAAAGAAGGCATTCGAATTATGGCTCATCCTAGTCATATTATAGCTAATAGTGTCCACCACGTCTTTCAAATTAGTCATCCTAAATTCTAATTGATGCATTTAGTTTATGATGTTTATCATTATTAGTGGATGAGGTCCATATTCTTCCTCCTTAATAATACCATTTTCTTATATGATGATAGCTGATTATCAAAAATCCAAAAACATCTTACTTTGATAAGAATAAAAGTAAAGAAATAACTTTTGAATCATTTTTAAACCAATCAAAACCCTAACACACTACACGTTACCCTTTTGAAACCAATCAAACAATGCCTAGCCAAATCAAGTCCAATTCAAACTTTTTCTGAACGTTAAGTGTGTGGAATATAAGATTTGAACTCTTTTTCAAATTAAAATTTTCCATGAATGTTGCTTTTTAGGTTAATAAGTCGAGTCTTAAAAATGGACTATAGTAGCTTAGGTTTAGTGTTTCTCGACTCGATTTTAGTTCTAAGAACCTAGATTTGACCTTAGGAAGTCCCGAAATGAAAGTTAAATTTTGATGAATTGGACTTCCTGGGGGTCAAATCGAGATTCTAAGGTCAAATTAGGACCCGAATATGTTAAATAAGGCTTTAAGGGATTTTTAGGAGTCTTCACAGAAAAAGTCAAAATTTGACCATGTGGCAGTCAAAGTGGGTCTCATGTGTATTCACATTATCATTTTTCATAATAAAATAAGGTAATAATCCTTAGAAGAAATGACCAAGTAAAGAATATTATTTTCTTAAAATATTCTATATATACCTTACATTTATGTCACCCAAAGAATAAAAGAGCTTGTAGTTATGTCTTTTAATTACCTAAAAGTGTCATTTTTAACGTCACTTAATTACTTGTCTTACCACTCAACTTTTGTGTATATATAGAAGCTCTTTAGAAGCATTTTAGGGAGAAGAGACCATTGATTAGAGAGAGAAAATTACTAGAGTAAAAATTAGATCAAAATTATAGTCAAAAAGAGAGAAAAAAAGGAGCAGAATATAGAAATAAAAGCAAAACTCTTCTTGATTATATTCGTAAACCCATTTCTCTACACTTTTTAAGTCATTAATTTTTCAAAATAGTATTTCAATTTTTTATTTCACGTACCAAAATGCAAAAACTTTCATTCTACTAACCCTTAAATCATAAACCAACCTAAACACCTTCAACTAGCACATTTTCTTTTTTGTGAGTTTCAATTAGTTTTTTTTGTGTAATCTAAGGCTAAAAACTTTCTAAAGCTCATCCTTTTTCTTTTACAAGTGGTTAGATTTTCAAGACCTTTTTTTATATTTTTTAAGTAAAAAATGAGCTAAGTTTGAGCCCTAAGATGAAAATCTAGCCAATTGTTCTTGTCAAAACTGGTTGTTCTATAGCTTAAACGGGCTATTCATCATTTGTTTGATCTTTTAAAATCATATACTACCTCTATTAAATCCCAAATTCAAGCCTAAACTCACTTATTCTCTTCATTTTTACTCGAAAATGACTAAGGATGAGTTTATGGTCAAATACACTTTATTTATGTCACTTTGATATGAGAAAATGGTTTAGGATGATTGGATTTTTACTTGTTTTTCACTTTTTCAATTTCAAATTTTCATTTTCTTAATTTTTAATCATATTGCCTTACATCTAAAAGCTTTATTACATTCATATGAGTTAATAACCATCCTTAGTACACAAACTACTATTGGTTACTTAGTAATGACCTATCCATACAATGACTATACAACGCCCTTGCTTAAAGCCCACACAGTGGTTATACAGCACCCTTGCTTGAAGCCCACATAGTAGTTATATAACACCCTCACCTAAAGCCCATAAAGTAACTATATAACACCTTCGCCTGAAGCCTATATAGTGACTATACAGCACCTTCGCTTGAAGCCCATAAAGCGGTTATACAGTACCCTCACTTGAAGCCCACATAGTGGCTATACAGTGCCTCCATTTGAAGCCCACATAGTGTCTATGTAGCACCCTTGCTTAAAGCTTACAACATCTATACGACATCTTGAGATGACAGCGTTCACCACCTAACGCTCATAACAGCTACACGGTAACCAATAACTCAACTCATAATAGCACCTCGCCAGCAGGTAAGTACATGTAAGTATTCTAACTCTCTGTATTTCACTTTTCTCTTGCGTCATAAGTACTAACACAAGCTAAGCTTCCCTCAAGCATGCTTAATTAGCACATGTTAAGTAGGGGCAACTGTTATACTCGACTTTTAATGGTTCCCTAATATGGTCCAATGATGAAACCTTTCAATGAAAAGTGAATGAGAATGATGGTTAAAGCCTCGAGAACATGCTTAGACCATGTGAAAACCCTAAAAAGACCATTTTAGCCTTCAAAACCAGTAACGTTTCTAACTTTATACTCAAAAGAAGTTCAAAAGACTTTAGAAGGGACCATAAAAGTAAAAAAGACCCTAAAAGCTTAACTTTTTCGCAAAAACGGGCCCGTGCTTTTGGATGGCTCATCCAAAGGCATATGCTCATCTAAAGACGTGAGCCTTTGACCAAAGGCATATGCCTTTGGTATCCAAAGGCATGTGCCTTTAACCAAAGGTGTGTACCTTTGGTTGAGCTACCTCCCTCTATATAAATAACCTTTTGGGTCATTTTTTAGGGGGAATTTGTTTTGACAAATCTGGGGAGACTTTACTGCACTGGAGTCTTGAAACCTATTTTTTACATAAAACCCACTTCTTTTTCTTCATTTTTAAGGTTGATCTAGATTTTCGTTGCACCAAACCACACTTTCATCTTGGTTAAAGAATGCTCTAAAGATATACATAGTATAATTCACGTCACTCTGCATCTCCTTTTGGCGAAAATGGCCTAAAAATCAAAACTTAAAAACTTTTTCAAGTCTTTTTTAATAAAAAAAAAGGCCTAACCAAATCCATTTCTGAGGATCTAAAAATATTTTTGCATATTTTTTTCTTGCAAATTGCATTCTTTACTCATACTCCTTTTTATTTTGTACTTATGATTTGTGTTGAGAAGCAGTTTAGTATATGATATGTGATGGAGGTGAATAAGGGGAAATTGTCTGAAAGTATTTGCTTTATTTTCATGATTGATTTGTGTTTTTTAATGTTTATTTGTGCATATTTTTGTGATTTTGATGGGTTCTACATACTTGGGTTTATATCCATATGTTTGAATCTTAAAAAGTTTCCATCTTTAAAATCATGTATTTATGTGTTTTGGTATCAAAAATCATGTTTTTGAATTAAAGTTTACATTTTTATGACACTTCTTGCATTTTTCTTAATTTTGCTGTAAAAAGCCATTATTATTGCATTTTTAAATTAAAGTTTGCATCTTTTTTTTTCTTTTTTTATATTTTTATTATTTTTGGCACAAAGCTTGCACCGTTCATGTAAAATTTGCATTTTTAGATTTAAAACTACATTTTTATGTTTTAGCACTTTTAGCATTTTTTATGTAAAAATTGCATTTTATATGTAATGTTTGCATTTTTAGATTAAAAATTGCATATTTATGTTTTTTAGCATTTTTAGTATTTTTTATGTGAAATTTGTATTTTTTTGTGTTATGTTTGTATTTTTAGTTTAAAAATTACATTTTTAGGCCATTTCTTGTATTTTTACTTTTTTTTTGTTTAAAAATAATATTTTCTATTCCAAGTTTGCAATTTTAGATCAAAAGTCTCATTTTTATATCTTTTATTATATTTTCATCATTTTGGCATAAAAAATCATAATTTTTCATGTTAAGGTTGCATCTTTAGGCTAAAGTTTGTACTTTTATATCATTATTAGTATTCTCATTATTTTCTTCTTATAAAGATTACATTCTCATATAAAAGTTGTATTTTTAGGATAAAGGTTATATTTTTAGATGCTTTGTAGCATTTTTATTATTTTGATGTAAAAATTATTATTATTTATATAGAAATTGCATTTTTAGGGTAGAGATTGTATTTTTATATTATTTTTTACATCCTCGTTATTTCATACAAAAATCACACTTTTTACGTCAAGATCACTTTTTTTTAGGTTAAAAGTTTCATTTTTACTTTATTTATTTGCATTCTCATTTTCTATGTAAAAAACATGTTTTCTATGAAAAAATTATATTTTTAGGTTAAATCTTACATTTTTGCACTATTTCTCATGTTTTTATCACTCTTGCCAAAAATCATACTTTTTCATGTAAAAAGTCACTTTTCTAGCTCAAAGCTTGTATTTATATTTTATTCTTTATATTTTCATCATTCATTTAGCATAAAATTTGCACTTTTTTTTTTGTCCTTTTGGGCATTTTTTCATTTATTATTGAATTTTAAAATTACGTTGCATATTTAAAAAGTTTGTATTTTTATTATAAAATTTGTATTTTCATAATATCATTATCATAAAAATTGATTTTTTTAATTCATAACAGTAAAAAAAATTCATTTTTGCATCATAAAGACATCATTTTGACACCGCCTTCCATTTCTGATTAATTTTCACATAAAAGGTTTAATTTTGGCATCAAGCATATATTTCACTTACTTTTATTAAAAATTTGCATTTTTATATTTTGCATTCCTATAGTGTGCAACTTATATTCCCATGCATACTTTTGGGTCCTTTGCACTTTTATGTTATTTCCTCATTTATTTATTTGTTAAACTCAATTGTATATTTACTTATTTAATTCTTGATTTGATGCTTTTGCTTGATCGATGCCATATTCACATGATGAATGTGATGATTTGCGATTGTATGTTGATGCAGATGAATGATTTAGCATGCTATTAAATCTAGGATTAGATTTATTTTCCTGCCTTTTTTTTTATCTTTTGAATGTATTTATTAGGTTTGATCAAAGCCTTGTATCCTTAATCCATTTTCCCGTCATTTTTATGTTATGGTGAATGGCTATGTTTTATGTATATTGTGCTTGATGTAAATGCTATGGATGTTTGCATTTTACGTATCATCATGAAACTAAAATTAGGGTGATGAAACAAGCCTTTAAGTGTTGTATAACAAGATACAGTCAAGTAAAAACCACTTTCTGAATTCAAAATCTTTGACAAAGGGGAACATATTTTGTGCAGTACGAGGAATCTATTTTCCATTCTTGAGCAATTAGGTGGTGACTCCAATTGTAGGAGGCTTCTTCAGGAATACCTGAAAAAGGATTCTCGATCAACCCTCTTGAAAAGCATATTCGGTCTCAATCCAGTGCTGCAGTTGTGAACCACTTGTGATGTTTGGTGAAAATTTGCTCGCTCACAATAGGCTTAGAAAATAAAGGAAAAAGTGAATAAACGGGTAGATGCTAGTTTTTTAGAAGGAGAAGAAGAATATAAAAAATGGTTAGCCAATATTGTCTTTGTACCTAAGAAAGATGGAAAAGTTAAGATTTGTGTATATTATAGGGACCTCAATAGGCTACATGTAAGGACGATTTTCCTTTGCCTTATATTGATGTTTTAATAGATTTAGCTACTGGGAAAAACTATTACACATCTACGGATGGTATATTTGCATTTAATCAGATCATTATAATTATCCTTAATAAGGCCAAAACTATTTTCATCCTAGAATGGGGTACTTACTGTTATAAAGTGATGTCATTTGGATTGAAAAATGCTTGTGCTACTTACTGGAGGACCATGACAAAGGTTTTTAAAGACATGATTCATAAAGAAATGAAAGTTTATGTGGATAACATGGCAGTGAGATCAACTACTCTAGAAAAGCATTATGAGAAAATGATACAACCCGCTAGTTATCTAATAACTAGGATTTGTAATAATTTATTGGAACCGTTGCCCAAAGATCTATCTAGCATAAACTAGAGGGAATTCACAATACTAGTTATCTATCAACTAGGATCTCTAATTATTACGGTTGAATTGCAACACACTCGAAGCAATTTTAAAAAATAGCTCTCGCAAGAACTCAAGAAAATTCAATTATGAATTTGAATAAAATCAATTCATTTATTCAAAATAATAATGTTGATACAAGTATTTATAGACTTGTAATCCTAACCCTAAACTAATTCCATATAGGAATATGTAATTAACTCCTAAATAAATAAAAAATCCTAATTAGAAAAGAAAACATAAAGAAACTCCTAATTAGACTAAAATTACAATTCATCGAGGCATGGGCATGTTTGAAGGCCACATGGGCATGTACGAGCTACGAAAATTTTAGTAAATTAGCAGACTCCAATATGGCTTGGCACATGGCTTCTTCCACGGGAGTGTTTCGATGGCACCTCAGATCCCAGTATATAACACGGCTTCATACACGAATGTGTCTCTAACCATATCAACTGCTGAATGACGCTTTGAAAATAAGCATGGGCGTGTCTTGGAATACGACCTTGAACACGGGCGTGTAGATACCCATGTACACCTCTGGACATTTTACGAACATGCAACACGGCCATGTAAAAACACACACATGCGTGTATCGGCTTGATCACAACTAAGCAAATTGATTAACTTAGTTTCCACCAAATCATTTTCTTTTTATTCCATAGGCTCGAGACTCTTTTGCATAAGTTCTTTAGCAGCGTCTTTCATCCTCTTAGCTCATGATCTTGTGATTAGTCTTCCATCATAATTCAAAGGATTTGAATTTGATGTCGTGTCTATATGTCCATATGCATCACTCCCCCCTTCCTTAAAAGGATTCACCTCGAATCTTCATCTTTATAATCAAAAGGAAGAAGGTCAGATACATTAAAGGTTGTAGAAACATTATACTCACCTGGAAGATCTAATTTGTAGGCATTATCATTGACTATTGCCACAACTTAAAACGGTCCATCTCCTCTAAGATATAGCTTTGATCTTCTTTGAGTAGGAAACCTCTCCTTACACAAATGCAACGAAACCTAATCTCCAGGCTCAAAAACCAATGACTTGCATTCTTTATTCCTTTGATTCACCACTTGTTAATTCTGCCTTTCAATATTTTGCCTGACCTTTTCATGTAAATTGTGCATAAAATCTGCCTTTTGAATACTATCTAAATTAACTTGTTCACTCACAGGCAAAGGTGATAGATCCAATGGTCTTAAAGGATTAAAACCATACACAATTTCAAAAGGATTAATGTGTAGATGAATCTATAACCCTATTATATGCAAACTCTACATGAGGCAAAATCTCATCCCATAATTTCACATTCTTCTTAATTATAGCACGCATGAGTTATCGTGAGGTTCTATTCACAACTTCAGTTTGACCATCAGTTTATGGATGATATACAGTACTGAACAACAATTTAGTTCCTAATTTCGCCCATAAGGTCTTCCAAAAATAGGACAAAAATTTAGTATCCCTATCACTCATAATAGTTTTAGGTATACCATACAAACGTACTATATTCTTAAAGAATAAATCAGCAATATGTG
>CATIWO010746634.1:0-10000 GCA_949673435.1 Macaranga tanarius | reverse complement strand
CAACAAAACATTAAGCTTTAATAATTAAAAAGGAATGATCTTTCTGTCACTGAATATCTTTTCAAAGCCAAATCCCTAGCGGATGAACTTGCAGCTGCAGGAAGGCATTTGAATCCAGCAGAATTCAATGCCATTATTTTTCAAAATATTGGTCCTGAATATCATGGCGTTATAACAGCCTTAAAGTTAAGAGCTGAACCTGTTAGCTTTACACAGTCAACTTATTTCTTACGAGGTGCTATTAAAACCAATTATGAAACCTATGTGGCTAATTTTGCCTATAAACCACCAATTTTACCCACGCCTACAGCCCCCATGGCAGCTCCTCATTCTTCATAATATCATGGTCCATCTAGCTCTCGTCCTCTATAGCAGTATAAACGACATAAAGGATTTTTATGTTAAATATGTGGCCTCACCAATTATACTGCAAATACCTATAGATGCCGCTATCAACAGTTCAATAATACATCTTTCTATAAATCTCATCGACCATAATTTTGACCTTCATTTGCATCGCAGG
Organism: Macaranga tanarius; assembly: GCA_949673435.1. NCBI lineage: Eukaryota > Viridiplantae > Streptophyta > Magnoliopsida > Malpighiales > Euphorbiaceae > Macaranga > Macaranga tanarius. The sequence continues at coordinate 9,477 of CATIWO010746634.1, read as the reverse complement.
CTATCATTAGGTACCAACAACAACTTACAGCGCGAGTCACTCCCTTGTATATGGATCAGTATGCTAGTACATCTATTCAACCGTGGGTTGCAGACATAGGTGCCACCGCTCTTATTACACTTAATCTTCATGCCCTTACACTTCCACAACAATATGCTGGTCATGATCAACTTATCCTCGGTGATGGAAAAGGACTCCCTATCTCTCACTGTGGTAACTCATATATTTCTTCTAACTCTTATAATTTTATGTTATCCAACACCTTACATGTTCCACAAATTTCAAAACCGTTACTTTTGGTTCAAAAATTTTATGTTGATAATGATTGTTATTTTGAATTCTGGCCCTCTTTCTTTCTTATAAAGTCTCAAAAAATAAAATAAGCATTGCTGAAAAGCGTGAATGAACATGGCTTATATCAGTTTCCAACTTCCTCCACGGTCAATCCCTCAGCTTCCTTGGCATAACCGACAGGCTCTGATGACACCTAGCACTCAAGATTTGGTCATCCGCATAGAAGCACCGTTCTTCAAATTACCAGAGAAAATTAGTTGTCTATTTCTAATAAAGCATCTAATGTTCCTTATCAATGTTGTTCTTTAGGCAAATTGTCTCAAATTCCTTTAGCTTCAGCTGAACATCATACTACTTGTCCTTTTAAAATAGTTTATTCAAATGTTTGGGGTCCATCTCTAGTCCTCTCTAATGTTGGTTTAAGTATTTTGTTTTGTTCATCGATGACTTCACCCATTTTACATGGATTTTCTTTCTTAAAAATAAAAGTGAAGTTTATGATATCTTTTTTAATTTTAAGAGTTTCGTAGAATTGCAATTCAATACTAACATTAAGTCATTTCATTCTGATTGGGGTGGGGAGTATCAATATCTCAATAAATATTTCAACACCCATAGTATCATACATAGAATAGCTTGCCCATATACTAATGAGCAAAATGGCATTGCTGAAAGAAAAATATGCCATATTGTAAATATTGGGTTAACTCTCCTTGCTCATAATTCCCTTAATTTTAGATTTTGGCCCTATGCCTTTGACACCGCTGTTTCTTTAATTAATAGAATGCCTACACCCATTTTGCATAATATATCACCCTACTCCAAACTTCATGGCAAGCATCATAATTATCATGATTTAAAAATCTTTGGTTATTGTGTCTATCTTTTGTTACGACCCTATAACTCTAATAAATTTCAATTTCGGTCAAAACCTTATAATTATCTTGGGCCCTCATTAACTCATTATGGTCACCATTGCTTAGAATTGGACACTTATAAAATATATATTGCACGTCATGTGAAATTTGATGAAATCTCTTCTTATGCAAAACTAATGTACGTGTGTAGGAAACAGATGATCATACGAACTCTTCTCCTTGGTTACAACTAATTTCAAGCCATGTTCCTTCTCCCTTATCAGGTAATGCATCTTCATCCTTATATTCTTCACAACTAACTCCATCTCATCTTTCATATTTATCTCCCACTTTTATCTCATCTCCTAATCCAAATCCCTCTGGTTTAAATTTAATTGTTTATCTTACTTCTTATCCTTTCATTAACTTACCTCACATCCATAATTCTATCTAATCTGTTCAACCTACTCAATCTTCACTTATTCGAACTAATCCTATGGTGCTTCATCCTACCATAATGACCAGTAAATCTGCTCACTTATCCATTTCACAACTAGCCCATGATACACCTCAAACTGAACCCACTTCCTTTACATAAGCCAATAAATTTCAGGTGTGGCATGATGCAATGTTAGCTGAATATAATTCCCTTATCGCCAATAACACTTGGTGTCTTGTACCCCGACCTCAAGGCCATAATTTTGTTAGAAATAAATGGGTCTACAAGATCAAAAGAAATGCAGATAATTCTATCTCACTCTATAAAGCGTGATTGGTAGCCAAAGGGTATAGTCAACAATGTGGACTTGATTATGGTGAGACATTCAGTCTAGTGATCAAAGCAACAACTATTTTAACTATCTTGTCTCTTGTAGCAATTCATAATTGGTGTTTGAAATAAATTGACATCTCTAATGCCTTTTTACATGGTTTTCTTCAAGCGAAAGTCTTTATGGAGCAACCACAGGGATTCATTGACACCTCAAAACCAGATCATGTTTATTTATTGTAACGTTCTCTCTATGGGTGCTTAGTTTCAGAGGCTTAGTTCATTTCTTATGCTATTAGGATTCACGGTTTCTAAAGTTTCCAGAGAAAATCAGTTGTCTATTTCTAATAAAGCATCTAATGTTCCTTGCTAATCTTGTTCTTTAGGCAAATTGTCTTAAATTCCTTTAGCTTCAGTTGAACATCATACTACTTATCCTTTTGAAATAGTTTATTTAGATGTTTAGGGTCCATCTCCAGTCCTCTCTAATATTGGTTTAAGTATTTTGTTTTGTTCATAGATGACTTCACCCATTTTACATGGATTTTCTTTCTTAAAAATAAAAGTGAAGTTTATGATATCTTTCTTAATTTCAAGAGTTTTATGGAATTGCAATTCAATACCAATATTAAGTCATTTCATTCTGATTGGGGTGGGAGTATCAACGTCTCAATAAATATTTCAACACCCATTGTATCATACATAGAATAGCTTGCCCATATACTCATGAGCAAAATGGCATTGCTGAAAGAAAAATATGCCATATTGTAAATATTGGGTTAACTCTCCTTGCTCATAATTCCTTTAATTTTAGATTTTGGCCCTATGCCTTTGACACTAGTGTTTCTCTAACTAATGGAATGCTTACACCCATTTTGCATAATATGTCACCCTACTTCAAACTTCATGGCAAGCATCATAATTATCATGATTTAAAAATCTTTAGTTATTGTGTCTATCCTTTGTTGCGGCCCTATAACTTTAATAAATTTCACTTTCGATTAAAACCTTATATTTATCTTGGGCCCTCATTAACTCATTATGGTCACCATTTCTTAGAATTGGACACTAATAGAATATATATTGCACGTCATGTGAAATTTAATGAAACTCTCTTCCCATGTAAAACTAATGTACGTGCGTAGGAAACAGATGATCATACGAACTCTTCTCCTTGGTTATAATTGATTTCAAGCCATGTTCCTTCTCCCTTATCAGGTAATGCATCTTCATCCTTATCTTCTTCATAACCAACTCCATCTCCTCCTTTATCTTTATCTCCCACTATTATCTCATCTCTTAATCCAAATCCCTCTGGTTTAAATTTAATTGTTAATCTTACTTTTTATCCTTTTATCAACTCACCTCACATCCATAATTCTATCTAATTTGTTTAACCTACTCAATCTTCACCTATTCAAACTCATCCTATGGTGCTTCATCCTACCATAATGACTAGTAAATCTGATCACTTATCCATTTCACAACCAGCCCATGATACACCTCAAACCGAACCCACTTCATTTACACAAGCCAATAAATTTCAAGTGTGGAATGATGCAATGCTAGTTGAATATAATTCCCTTATCGACAATAACACTTGGTTTCTTGTACCTCGACCTCAAGGCTATAATATTATCAGAAATAAATGGGTCTACAAGATTAAAAGAAATGCAGACAAAACTATCTCACTTTATAAAGCGCGATTGGTAGCCAAAGGGTATAATCAACAATGTGGACTTGATTATAGTGAGACATTCAGTCCAGTGATCAAAACAACAACTATTCTAACTATCCTGTCTCTTGCAGCAATTCATAATTAGTGTTTGAAACAAATTGACATCTCTAATGCCTTTTTACATGGTTTTCTTCAAGTGAAAGTCTTTATGGAGCAACCGCATGGATTCATTGACACCTCAAAACCAGATCATGTCTGTTTGTTGCAACGTTCTCTCTATGATTTAAAGCAAGCCCCTCGTGCTTAGTTTGAGAGGCTTAGTTCATTTCTTATGCTATTGGGATTCACGGTCTCTAAAGCTGATTCTTCACTCTTTATATTTCGGCAAGGTAATGTAACTATTTTGATGTTGGTTTATGTTGATAATATTATTATCATTGCATCTTATAAAATTTTAATTGATCATTTTCTCTCTAAACTCAAGTCAGAATTTCCTATCAAAGACATTGGTCAATTAAATTTCTTTATTGATGTTCAAGTATTCCGTGATGACAAAGGAATTTATCTACACCAAAGCAAATATCTTCATGATTTGCTAGTTAAAATGGGTTTCTAAGATGCCAAAGGCTATCTTACACCTTTAACCCATAACAATGGTCCAGCTTTTGATAAATCCAAACTTTATCGCCGTATTGTAGGGGCTCTGCAGTATGCAACATTCACTCGGCCTGACATTGCATTTTTTGTTAACAAATTATGTCAATATATGCATAAGCCAACTAAATTTCATTAGGCAACAGTTAAGTGGTTACTTCGCTATCTCAAACATACGATCAATCATACACTTTTCTTTGCTAAAGAAAATACATGTCATTTATAATATTTTTCAAATAGTGATTGGGGTGGTTGTTCGTATGATAGGCAATCTATCACTAGTTATGCTATTTACATAGGAAACTCTATTATCTCATGGAGTGCAAAGAAACAACCTACTGTTGCTCGATTATCCTTTGAGAGCGAGTATAAAGCTTTGGCTAATACTACTGCTGAACTAATTTGGATTCAATCATTATTGAAAGAAATTGGTCACTCTCATTCTTCAATAGCAATTCTATGGTACGATAATATTGGGGCCATTTATATATCTTCTAATCCGGTGTTGGGTCTGATAGGCTGCTCAAGAGGGGGGTGAATTGAGCTCTTTTTGAAAAATGGTATAAAAACTTAAAAACTAATTTTGACAAAAACTAGCATAGTGAAAGTTTTAAAAAGCTATTTATCAAAGCTATCAGATCAGAGTGAAAAACTCAAATTAAAGACGCAAGACATCAGAGCTAAATATTGAAAAAGTATAATAGATCAACTAACTAAGTAAAACTAATATTTTTAGATTTTTGAATAAGGAATTAAAATAAAAGCATGAAGGAAAAATAGTTTAAATATCGGAGCTAATTTTTAAGCAAGGACTCAATTGAAAATGAATCAACAATAGAAATCATAACTAGAAATAGTTATAAGCATGCATGAAACTAAAGATAAAGAGCAAAGAGAAGAGAAATCAGATACAACGATTTTATCGTGGTTCGGCTACCTGCCTACATTCACTCCTTGAGGCACTCCTCAAGATTTTCTCTCAATCTTAGTCTTGGAGTATAGTCCTATTCGTAATTACCCTGTTGCTAGAACTACCCCACAAACTGATTTCAAACAAATTTAGAAACTACTCCCTATCTAGTTTTCAAACAACTCTAGAAAAACTACACCCCTCTGGTTTTTGAATAGAACTAGAAAACTTCTCCTTACCACTAGTTTTGCAGATCAACCAAGAAACTTACACTTCAAGCTTATCAATAGGTGCTTGAAGACTTTCATCACTTGATTACAAAAGATTTTCAATATTTTTCTCTCAAATTTCACTCAAGAAAATACAAATGAACCCTATAAGCACTTGAGAGACCAAATGAGCAATGTATGAAGTGCAATACAAATAATTTTTTAATGATATGCTTTCTACCCTTTAATGAAAATAGGTTGAGCTATTTATACTAAGGGCTGAGCTGAAAATAGATACCATTTGAACTAATCATAAAATTCTTTTAATAAAATAAATAAAGAACAAATTGTGTTCTTCTACCAAAAACGTTGTGCATGGCTTGTGTAAGAGTGAGTGCAATGCAGAAGTGTGTATTGTGATTTTTTTTCTATAGAAAAGATAAGAGACAGTGAGACAGGTGTCACAAAGCTATTTGCTCTGCTGATGTATAGAATTAACTTGTCTGCAGAAAGTATTTCTTTATCTTTTTAGCTAAAAATAGAAATGAAGTACAGAGCTTGAAAACTATCAGATTTGTGAAATGAATAGTGCATATTTGCTCTAAATTACTTTTAAAACATAATTTAATTTTTTTATTTAATGAAATACCCTTCAGCATCTTGCAATTTGGGCTCCATGGGCTTTTTCACTTTGACAATTGCATTCACACTTGACAATTTGTGTTCACACACACATTTATCACTTAATCACCAATTTGCTTGTTGTCATATATCTCGAATTAAGCATATTAGTACCAGTATCATTTTTATCATTTTTCTTATTCATCAAAATCAGGCGTATAAATCAGGCTCATATTGTGAGCTTTGCAACAATCTTCTCTTTTTTATGATGACAAAACTTGATAAAAATAACTTATTTCCAAAAGATAAGCACATTTAAAATATAAACACAAATATGTATAAAGAGATATATGCAAAAAATGATTTGCAATATGAAATTTAAAATCTCCTGAAACTAATTTTGTTTACACACAAAAAATTTTCTCCCCCTAAATTTATGCCGATAAATTTAATAGCCAATTATTTTGTCATTAATCTCTTTAAAAGAAATGATAAGGTAAGCTATACATTGATTAAAAAAAGAATTGAGAGATATATATCAAAACAATGAAAAATGAAAGCACAAACCAAATAAGAATTGAACGAAAAGATGTAGATATATAGAACTAAAAAAACTTAGCCTATAGTTCATACAAAATGAGATTCAAAAAAATACTGCAGGATGATATATGTTAATAACAAAATATAAAAAACACTAATTCTACTTCCTCTTTTTATCATCAATCAAAAAGAAAGTAATGAAGAAAAGTAGTAACTGTAGTCCAACTAAAAAATATTAAGAGTTCAGAGTCAAAAATAAAATAAGCATATACTTAAATAAAAAACTAATTTAGTTATCTAGAAATATGAAAAGGCTTAAGCTGCTGGATCTGAGGATGGTTTCAGTCTCTGTCGGGTTACCCGACGGGTAGGTGGGATTGGTGTTTTTTGGGCTTTGTATTTGAGTTTGTAACCAGGTTTAGGTTTCATTTGTTCATCTTTGTCAGCATCCTTGAACTCCTCTTTCTCTTCTTCCCTTGATAAAATAACAAAAGCAGAAGGTAGAGGATGATTGAGAAGAGCCCTGTAAAGATCAGCCAAATTAGCTTCAGATTCTTCAATGAACTTGTCAAAACCAGCTTGGAAGCTGTCTATTAAAGCTTGGAATGTGCTTGCTGCAGAAGATATAAACTGCCTAGCCATTCGGTGCTTCACTTCATCTTCTGTCATCGCACCTTGTGGATGTTCAGATGGTTCCATAGTAGAATTTTTTATTATTGGCTCATCTTCTTTCGACTTGTTAGCCTATTTTTTAGAATTTTTAGCTACCATCTATTCCTCAGTCTGTTTCTCAGTGGCTTCCTCAACCTCTTTCTTTTCAGATTCTTTTTCTTCTTCTATTGGCTTTTCCTCTATAGCATTCAGAATATTTTTTATCACAGTATCTACTTCTTCCTCCGAATTAGCTTTAGAGCACTTCTTTTGCTTTCTCTTTTCTTATTTTTTAGAGCTGGATTTTTCAGACTCTAGCTTCTCAGTTTCACCAGATACTTTAATTTCTATTTTGGACTTTTCTTCCTTACTTTATTTCTTCCTTGGACTTTCTCTAATCTTGAATCTTTGATGGGCTCTCTTTTTTATCTCATCAGAAAGCCTGTCAGGATCTACTTTGGTCTCATAATCAAAATCAGTTTTAGTGTCTTCTTCGATAATTTCTTTTCCTTTAGCTTTTTGCTTTAATTTTGCATCAGAGACCGTGGTGGAACTTCCAGGGGCAGAAACTTTCTTTTATTCTTCCTTCTTCTCAGGTTCCTCTTTTTTTACAGGTTTGAACTTTTTCTTAGGATCAGCTTCAGCTTTCTGCGCTTTCTCAATTTTCTCTTTTCCACTTCTACTTCTTCAACCTCTGTGATTTTAGACTTAAACTTGATCTTCAGCACGAATGACTTTGAGATCACTTCAGTCTTCTCAAAAGTTTCATCACTTAGGCCTACTTTTAGAAACTTAAAGAGCTTTATTAAGATCATAGCATATGGCAGCCCTTTAGATTTAGTCAGACTTATCATAAAACCCATAATCAAATAACACAGATTAAAGCTCTTCTTTCTAGTCAGATGCCATATGTATACAAATACAAATACATCATTCTATTACAAAATTCTTGATGCCAAAAAGGATGAAATGCACATGAGGATGGAGATGTAGTCATCAAGCACGCTGTTGTCCCACCTGAGTTCATGACAAACCAAGCTTTAAGCTTTATAATCCAAGCAACAGCTCAAGTGGCTAACTATCCTGAAAACCACAATTGTAAAGGAATGAGCTTGCGACTCAATAAGTAATTGATAATTCAATCATACATATAGTTTTTCTCAAGAAATAATTAATAAAAATATATAGAATACATTGTTACACATCAAAATATAAGAATTTAACATTTAGACTACACATGGGAGACCAAATGACAAAAGTGTACATGAGCACTAAAATGTTAAGCTCAATTAGAGAATATTAGAAATACATTTTAGTATTTCTCAAAATATGAGCTTGTATAGGACTCTTTAACGATTCTATAGCATCAAACCATGCCTCATTTGGAGTTCTATAACTCAAGTTATGGTCAAAATATTGAAATTCTGAAAATAGGCCACGCATGGCCGTGTAAGGAAAGCACACGGCCGTGCGCCATCACCTGAGAGCTCGGATTCCACACCTCTGTGACTGCACGGCTGTCCTACCTTGGCACATGGCCGTGTCTGAAGGTCTGTGATCATGGCTTACAGACCATGTCGCACTCTATTGACCATAACTCCCTTTACAGAACTCGGATTCAAGTGATTCAAAAAGCTATGGAAAGCTAACTCAGAGGGCTACAACTTTTATGAAGACACCTGGGCTGAATTCATTTATATGAATTGAATAAAATACTCTTGAAGTGGGTAGTGATGTCAAAGCACACTCAAACCAAGCTACAACAACCTATGCTAAGCATACTAAATTACACCAAACATCCAAAATATCACAAAAAAATTTTCAAACATTCAATCAATATTATTGGTGACTCATAGCCACAACAATACATTCATCCACATTCAACACATATGCAATATAATGTGATAATGCACATTATGCAAGTTACATATATCCGGATATGTCTTTCCTCACATAATTTTCCTCACACTTAGCCTCATTGGCTATATTCCTCACATTTCATTTTCAATCAAATGGTCATTACTGAGACTCTCTGACCAGCTCAGTCTCAGTTATCATATTCAGTGGAGGCTCTCTGCCCAGCTCAGTCTCCACTATCACACACATTCCTCACCATTCACATCAATCAAAATGCACATGTATATATATATATATATATATATATATACTCTTATTCATAATAATTTATAATGGAAAATAAACCGTTTATATACCAAAAATAAACCAAAAGTATACTAACCAATCATCATTCTTAAAATCCTCACATTTCAACCATTATGCATATGAACTTCATC
>CATIWO010746585.1:0-12229 GCA_949673435.1 Macaranga tanarius | reverse complement strand
TCAAACTGGGTTTTGATGGAGTAAAAAATTCTTGAACCCATGAGGCCAATCCAAATCTAAATCCTCAGCTACTAGTTAGCTCAAATTGCAAGCGAAGTTAAAGAAAATTCTGTATGAAAAAATGCATAGGTGGGATGGGAGTGGGAGTGGAAGTGGACTCTCTCCACTTGTAGAAATGGGAAAAATATGTGGAGACAAATTTAGGCATATGTCTGCATGACCAAACTGGCGAGATTTATGGGCTGAGATTGAGCTTTAAGAATCTAAGAAATAAAGCAACTTTTGTAAGAAGAAAATCAATAAATAAATTAAAATAAAGAAAAGGAAATGGAGTGTACATATGAGAAAATTTTAGATTTTTAAGGTACAATTCTTCATTAAAATAAAAGATTTACATATTAAATGAGTTTTAATATGCTTGACATGAGAGATATGAGTTTTGTTTTCCATGAAATGACACGTTTAAAGGAGTGGGACATTAGGAGTCAATATCTAGTGAAAGTTGTGGGGGCAACGGTTGTGTATTTTTTTTATTAATAATATACAGTATATAATAAAAATAATTTTTTAAAAATAAATAAAATTAAGTATCCAATTTAATTGAAAATTTTAAATTTTTTATTTTAAAATATTTTTAGAAAAAATGACCCCTAAATTATTTTTTATCGATATAATTTTATTTTTTGGAGAAGAAATATGATTTATATTTTTTTACTACCAAAGAAGAAATATTAATTGTTCAAAAAAAAAGAAGAAATATTAAGAAAACAAATAGGAGAAATTGGTCGGTGGTGTTTTGTGGTTTTGATTAGGATTTAAGGAAATTTTTTATGAAATTTAAATGAAATTAGAATAAAATAAATAAATATGAAATTTCTTGGCATGTACTAAGTGTATAGTATTGAAAACTACCAACTACCTTCCTAACATATTATTGCCTAAAATCTGGAAGTAAAAATCCAAAATCAGCTTCAGTTCAAGATTTCTGTAGGGTCATATTTGTGTTCTGGAAGTCTAATGTGGACCTGCATTGTGTCCTAAATTTTGGACCTTATGCTCATATGTTTTAAAATTTTGATAATCTTTTCTTATTTTAAAAACTTTTAGGGGAAAGAAAAAAAATCCAATTTTACTGTTTTGAAATTAAAACAACTCAATTATCTTTGAATCGTTAGATTTTAGTGAAACATTTACATTCAAATTCAAGTGGAAGAAAAAAAAAAGTACGTATGAATAGATTCCACCTAATTTTTTAATTATCAATTCCAAAAAAAAAAAAAAAAAAACTAATTTTCTTAATGAGGGTAAACAACAAAGAAATATATATTAATATAAGACACCTATTTAGTTATTGACAATCTAACTACTTTTCCTGAATTATCAAACTTTAATTGGAAGCCTATAATTTTATTTTGTTTATTATGGTAAAAACATATATCAAAAGGAACTATTAATTTCACAAATTTATTCAGTTTAATCTTTTTTTTTTCATCTTAATTATCTTTCCTCTTTTGCTATAAACTGTTTTAAACCTTTTTTTTTATCTAATTTTTTTAAAAAAAGTATCCATTATTATATAATTTTCAATATTTAAGTAATTGAACATTCCTATTAATTTAAAGGATGAAAGGGAAAAGCTAACTTTAAAAGTATATAAAATTGTTATTAATTTTTCTTGATGCATGATACAATTGAAGTCTACGTCAATAATTATTGCTATTATAAAATAGAATTGAGACTAATTTTATAATGAAAAGAAAAAAGAAGAATAAAGGAAGTTGAGAATTAAACAAATATCATGCACCAAAAAAATAATGTTATTCCCTTAAACACAACATGATAGCAATGGACTAAATTTAAAAGCAATGTCTTGTCTAACAATTATATATTACGTGTAATAATACTATATAATATAGAAATAATGGACTAACTTTGAAAGCAATGCCTCATTTAAAAACATTATTTATAATGCTATATAATATGGTGGTAAGTAAACAACTTTTTTTTTTTTTTTTCTGACAAAAAAAAAAGTAAACAACTTTTTTACTGTGACCAAAAATCACCCACTTTTTTTTCTTCTCTTGTGGTTTTGTATCTTTCTTTGTTGGTTAGTTGGCTTGTTGTGCTTTGTTTTTTTTCTATGATTTACTATATTTTTCTTTGTTGGTTTGTTGTGTTTTATTTTACTGTGATTTGCTAGTATTTTTCTTTGTTTGGTTTGTTGGTTTTGTTGGAAATTCAATATTTGTGACATCACTGGATAATGATGATCTCTGCATGTTGAGGCAGCCATGAACTCCAGCTCTTCCCAGGGAGAGTACGATAGCGGGTGAAGACATCAACACTAGATCTGTTTATTTTTACCTTTTGTTAATGTTTATGTGTTTATTTTGTTCCCTAGGTTGTAGATTGTTAGCTTAGTTAGTGTTTTTAGTTGTGTTTGTTTGGTTTTCAGTTGTTCGCTCATCTACCATCATTAGTCATCTTTGTACAATTTGGCTATAAGTGGTCTCTAATATGGGGATCTCTAAGTTGGTAGGGAGTCATCTTTATTTTTATATAGTTAGTCCTTTTGGATCTCTAACAACGGGATAGAATTTTACATTGCTACGCTGTAGTAATTTTCTTCTCCGGATTGTATACTACTCTTAAATGAATGCAATATTCATCATGTTCAAAAAATAGTAAACAACATTTTAATTGAGGTAAAACTGAGCAGATCATAGATCTGACAGCATCCATAGCTCTGATAGTTTGGGAGATGGTTTTGGCCTTTTTTTTGGCCAAAACTACTTCATCTTTTCCTTCTTCCTTTATAAATCAGTTTCATTTAATCGCTTCTTCCTTATATAAATCAGTAATAATATAAAACTAGATTTTTGTCTACACTAAGCTCACAGTTTAGACTGGAAATCGCATATTCCTTCACCTTCTTCTTGCATACAGGAACGTAAAGAAGGATTTTGCATTCAAATGTCCATAGCTTCATTTTACAACCATGGAAGTGAAGCCGTATCAATACCCAGCACTAGCACTGGTGGAGAAGGAAGCACATACAAGAATAAAATATACCTAAAATATGTTATTGAAGTCTACAGGCAGCTTGATGAGGAAGAGAAACAATAAAGGTGGGCAAAAGAGTCTTTTATCCAGCTATGGTCTATAACAATAGAGGCTATGATGGGACCTCACTTTAGGGTCATGTCCATTTTTAGGTTTTGCTGGCCATGGTCGTAAAGGTTGTTAATCGGTCAGTAAGTATTAGTTTTAAAAAAGTTTTCTTTTATTGCTTCTAGATATAATAAATCATCTTCCATCTAAAGTCATGTCAACTAACTTTTGTGGTCCTCCAGATGGTTGTGATTTTTTGATAACTTAGATGGCTCCGGTTCTTCAATCAGTAGCAGGTGATATTTGGACCACAGTTTATGCTTCAGACATGTAATTTATTTCAAAATGACAATGTATGCTCTCCTTTAAATGAATGTTACATTTGTTATGTTAAAAAAAAAAAAAAAAAATTAAACAACATTTTTCTTGTCACATATAGCCAAATAAAGCGTGCACAGAACTATAAAATATATATACATATATATAAATGTTTTATTAAAGGTGATACGATATAAATAACTGTATAATAAATTTGAACCTTATTATTTATGATATTTTTGAAAAAAAAGCGACCACACGAAATGATGTTAGAATCCCACATTCTAAAGAGCCTGAAACATCTTGTCATGTTAGAAAAATATATTAGTGCTTAATCTGAGGTTATTATTCAACTCTATGAAATGATGGTTCCTAAGCACTGAGTCCATATAAGGGTCATTTCTCTGTGCAGTTTCAATAATCACATCATTCACATTCATTGCCGGCTTTCAAGTTGTTCTTCATCCAAAACATAAATCACAAGAATTTTTGGGCCGGCAGTGGATGTCATTTTCCGGCAATTACATGATCACATTAGTGCCTAATCATAATTCATAATGACAAAGGAGAAATTTTAAATTATATGCATCATTCCGCGCAATCGCATCACTTTGTATTTCGTGTGCTATAATTAGATGGTGTTTTAAGTAATTATTCGCACATATTCACAAAAAACATTTATCTAAACTAAAAATAAATTATCGCACTGTAATTACGTTAATAATATTTTTACTAGTTTAATTAATAAATAATATATCACTTTTATATAAATTTTAAAAATTTATTAAAAGTAAAATTATTACAATAAGAAAAATTCTATAATTATTTTATTTTTAAACTATTTTGATTTTACTTTACTATATGATAATATTACTTTTTATCATCTAACGGGACAAAGTGAATTATACTTTGTAAAAAAACAAAATAACTATAGAATGTACCATTAAAGTATTATTATGATTAAAATGTGATCCATAAGTTTTTTTTTTTTTAAAAAAAAAAAAGTTACGGCAATCCGTGGGGCTAATGGTTGATTTTGAGAGATACAGATGCGTAGATATGAAATAAATTTGATGTTTATATCGTGATTAGCTAGTAATTGTCAATATAATTAATAATAATGCAAGGAATATGGACAATTGCAATTGCAAGGCAGAGGACAAGGACTTGTCATTTAAACCAATAATAACGTCAATGACACCAAAATACAAGGTGACTTCTTTTTCAAACCCTCCGATACGGAGGTTGGAAAGTGATTTCAGCCATTGATTTGTACGAGCTGCTTGCGTGTTTTATGCCCATGGGCCGTGGGGTGGCTTTCCTTAATCAACATAACTTCCAGGCCAGCCGTTGAATGTGAGGAATTGCTAATCTCTTTCTCTTTCTGCCGACTGCCGCTATTCTATTCCATCCATCGTCAGCTTCAATCCTCAGATGGTATGGATTTTTTTCACACCGTAAATATATATTTATTATTTGCCAATCGAATGCTTATATGTAAGGGTATGCAAAAATAACCAAAGACTCCCAGTTCAGTTCAGTTTAATTTACAAGTTAAGCTTATTCTATTTTGATTTTCTAAAATTGAAATTTATTTGTTTTGGTTTGCTTTTAATTGTAAACAATATAATTAAATCGTATTAAATTGAATTTCTAAAATATTTTTAATTTAATTATATAAGTGTTCATGATTTGATTTGATTTGATCGATTTAATACAAATATTTCAAATTAGATCAATTATTTTAACTCTTAACCAAATTTCATAATACAAAAAAGTTCAAAATAAAGTTATTCCAATTCAGTTTGCATAAATCAGTTTCGTAGATTTCTTGAAAAATAATAAATAAATCAACTATAAAAATTTAATGACAATAATTAGTGCAAAATTATAAAAGTTCAATAAGTTCAAAATTGTAAAAATTTTAAAAGGTCCAAACTAAACTGAATCAAAAAGTTTGATTTATTTTTTATTTTATTTGGTTCAATTTAATTATTGTTTAATATTTATAGTTTAATTTTATTTTACATAATTTTCAACTGAATTGAACCATAGATGCTCAATCCTACTTATATGTGCCAATAGTATCACATTATAATTAAACTAGTGGAAAATTTTGCATTTTAGTAGTCATGAATGACAATAGGGAATTGGGTTGGATTTTGTATCTTCCTTTTGTTTGTCGCGTTGAGATTGGATTGCAATCGAGATAGAACAAACATTTATGTAACAATATCAAATCAAATTCAAATGGATCAATATATAAAATATGTGTCAGATTGAATTTTTTTTCAAGATAAAATGATATGACAATGGCAGATTTTGTATCTTCCATTTTCGTTATGTTGAGGATCTGTTGGAAACAAAATATAATAAATAGTTATATAATAAGATTGGATTAAATTCAGATAAATTAATTTTTTTGAATTGAGGAGCGGGATACAAAGATCAAACATTTGACCTATTAATGACTTGAATGAAACTATACCACTAAACTATTCAACTTTCGGTCAAATGAATTAATATTAAAAATGTTTGTTGGATTGAATAGTATCAAGAAACTTGAAAAAGAGGAAGACAAAGATATTAATGTGTTGAATAAAGTTAATGCCACTGAACTACTTAACGGAGAAATTGAATTCTACCATCCATACTAGTATGGTAAAAAATTGTGCGGATACTTTCAACTTGTAATTTATTTTCTTTATTTCATATATATCACTAGCATTATTAGATGAAATTAAATTTGCCTATGTGCTATTAGTGATGGAATGTTGGTTGATGGTGCTTGTTTGTTGGACTTTGTTAACGGCTATTCCTTTGCAATAACGCGCAGCCATTCATTGAGCGAATGTCAATTTTGCACCATCCACTGTTAATATAGGTCCCATTATAAGGTATATTTCATTTGTTTTGGAAAAAAAAAAATTTGCATACAAATTTGAGAGGGGGAATCCAATATAATTTATTTATTAACCTATAGTATTATAATATTATTAATAGAGTGATGTTGTGGATTGGAGCTACTTTGATTAATTTTTAAATATTTACATGTTTAGTGTAGAAAATAAAAGCATTAAAAAGGTGACACTGTTTAGAATTTTTGAATTATATTTTATTCAAAATTCTTTATTTTTTTAAGCGCATACTTTTATTAAATTCCCACGATTCTAGTTTATATCAGAAAAGTACTAGAATTCATTTTCAGATTTAGTAACACTGATTTTTTATTAATAGAAAAATGAAACCATCTAAATATTTTATAAACTGCATAATATACCACAGTTTTTCATTATAAACAAAATAAGAATTAATTTCATAAATTAACTATGTCAATCTCTCGGAGACATTAACACTAAAATTCTTTTATCAATTTGAAGAAAAATTATACTAGAACATAATGTGATACATACCATAATAATTTTTTAAAAACATATAAAAATATTAATTCTATGTCAAGTTATTATGCCACATCATTAACCCCATTGAATTATGTCTACTAAACTAAATTATAAGGACTTTTATGATATAAACTGAAAATTGGAGACTACGACAAGCAATACTCTAAAAGAAGGGTACTATAGATGAATGTGTTAAAGCAGATAAAGGCCCATTGGGCCCAAAGATTTAAATCCCAGTTTACGAATTTCTTGTGCCTTGCTGCTGCGAGGCCTCTTGTGCAACTCGCTTGAAGCAGCAATGGAAAACGACGGAGGAGAAGGAGGGACAAGGAGATTAGCATGCAGGAGATGCGGCCACGTGGGCTTAGAAGAATCAGACGGTTTCTATTACTGCCAAGAATGTGGCGCTCAAGCCGATGACATCATCTTAACAGGAGTCGCCGATGAAGACTTCATAGACAAAGACGGCGACGGCGGTGCCCTTTACAGCGCCCGATTCACCCGCCACTCTCAGCCCACCCGAACCATTCAAAACAACCCATCTTCTCAGGCATGGTTTCGCTACACCCAAGAAGAAGACACTAATAACGTAAACGCTAGCAGCATCAGAATCAAGAAAGAGGAGCGCTATGATGATGATTATTACGGTTTTGATGGGTCGGGACCCGTGGAGCCTGAGGATTTCGGGTCGGGTGGTATTGGAAGTAGTAAGTTGAGCTATGAGGATTATTATAATGAGGTTAGGATTAGGTATGTGATGGGTATGCAGTGGATGATTGAGTTACAGTGTGAAAGTTTAGTTGAGAAGTTTAATGTGAGTCCTTTGATTTGTGGGGTTGCTGGGAATGTGTGGTTGAGGTTCTTGGTTAGTAGGGGTGTGTTTAAGGATGGTTGGGCTGATGATGTTATAGCAGAATCTGAGAGTCAGTTTCAAGGTAATAATAAAGAACCCCATTTCAAGAACTTAGCTATTTTTTTTTTTTTAATTGCTTTGGAATTTGTCTTGGTTTTGTTGAATTTGATGATGTTTTCGTGTGATCATAATGGAAAGTTCGTGTTTTTATTGTTCTTATGTTGCATGTAGTTTCTTTATGTTGCTAATTCATCATTAACATATACACATTGATACACAGGATAATGTTCTTGATGTATGTAGGTGGTCCATTTTCATGTTTATATTGAAGGAATTTGTCTGCTTAGTCCTTGTTTGGACCAAATCATGTGTGGGAATTCTCAATTGAATGGAATTCTTGCAAAATGGTGTACATTTGCAAAAATTGAATTCTAGCAACTCTGAGCTTGCCAAACACAAGAACTGACTAAACAGAAATAATTAAATGGAATTATTGAATTTTCAGACTTTTTGAATAGGGTTGGAGAATTGTATGAAGTTTTTTTTTAAACCTCAGGGGAACTGCAGGAGCAGAAACATCGTTCCAGTCACAGACATGAACCTCATAATGCATTTGGTGAGCGTGCAGTAATGGTATGGTTTAAGTATTTGAGGAAGACAATACCATTGTCTTCTTGTCTGGCTATTTCATTTTTAGCTTGTCATGTTGCTAGGGAAGCAATTTTGCCAACGGACATCGTAAAGTGGTTGATTGAAGGGAAGCTTCCATATTTTGCTGCCCATGTTGAAATTGAAAAACGGTTTGAGCATTCTTCTCCTGCCTGTCCTATCAGTTCAAGTTTTATGTTTAGGCCTTCTCAAACAGTTTCTGCTCAGAAATTGGAGTCAATGGCTGCAATGATTGCTGAATCTATAGGCTTGCATTTGCCTCCAGTTAACTTCCATGAAATTGCTTCTCGCTATCTCAAGAAGCTTTCTCTTCTGGTTGAAACTATTCTTGCACATGCATGCCGAATATATGACTGGTCAATGCCCCCAGATTTATGGCTATCAACGAATGAGTTAAGGCTTCCTACGCGTGTCTGTGTAATGTCAATATTGATTGTAGCTATAAGGATACTGTATAACCTAAATGGTTTTGGAGCCTGGGAAAGGAGTTTGTCTTGTCGCAATTCTTCTTCTTCCAGTTCTCATCCGGAAAGTAGATTAGATTCCACCTTTGGTTCTGAAATGCGGGGATATGCTGAAACTTGTTCTCCCCTCGACAATGTTGATGATTCTGGTGAAAAATCCTTCAAAAATCCGTCACATGCGCAGATGTCTGAGTTGGATTCTGCAGAGTTATTGCACCACTTAGAAACAAAATATAGTGGAATTGGCAACACCTATGGTAATTACTTGAGTTTGAATGACTTCTTTAAAATTAAGAATGTCATACTCTGTTTTGTGCCATTAGCCCCTGCTTCCTCATTTTCCCATTTGTTTTTTGTTTTAATGCTCTTACAGAGTTTACTAGTGACTTACCATCATATCTCCAATACTGCAAGGATGTGGTATTTGCTGGAGCAGGACCATCACGTGTGGATGATCTTGAGGAAGAAGAGTTAATAGAAAAGCTGTGGGACTTCTATGAGAACTCAAAGGTAATATTTATTCATGTAAGAAAAGTAATTGTAGAAACTAAATATGTCCATGATCCTTATCTTCAGATGTTTGCTCATGTCAAAATTTTTGTGCCATATTGAAGAAATCTAGATTCTAGACCAATGAAAGATGTTTCAAGCAGTACATTTTGCTTTGTTCTTTTGCATGTGGGCATTTAGTTGTTTAGTTGTGTGCCTGTAAATGTTAGATGTATTCATGATATTCTACACTGTTGGAACATAGCTTGACACTAGCATTGTAATATTTATGTTTAATTATCTAAAAATTGAAATCTAAGAAAGAAGTTGGCTGTCCTAGATATTATTAATAAGATCTTGGTTTGAGAGCAAAGACGCCTGCTGACATTTTGATTCTTGTATTTGATTATCGTGCTAAGAATATAAGCAATTATTTTATTGAAATGCTGATATTTTGATTGGAACAAAAAGCTATCTTTTGAGTTGTATTTATACTTTGTTGTTCCTTGTGTTTTATGGCTCCATTGAAGTTTGTTGAATTACAGGGCTGTTCAGCTCAAATGTGTTTCCGCTACTACTTGAATGTGATTGATACAATCGCCTGATACTCTAACAAGTTTGTCACAAGAAAAATCTTGTGAGGTGCAAAAGAGAGGGAAAATAAAGAGCAGAATAAAAGGAAATTTATGTGTCACGCTGAGTCCTTGGTCAATGTTATAGTATGTCAGATAATTTACAAAATGGAACTATAATATATTAATGTTGTCTCTTAAACATGTACGATGGCATCTGAATGTGATTATCTTAGCATATGGCTCTTTGCAATTAGCCCGTCTCAAATTCTGAAATTTTATGTCTTTAAATCTGTTATAGTTTGTCTAGGAACACATGGTATGAAGGAGAGTTTATTTAAGAACGTTTTACATTCTCCTATTACCAAATACAATGGGTGGGGGATGAGGATCGATCCTGGGTGGGATCCAAGTCCTGTGGCATGTTTGGACTAGGCCAACAACACAGGACCATTCTCCTATATAACCTAATAGCTTATTGTTTTGGTTTTGGTGGGGACTTCTCTTCTGGCCAATGGATGCAAATGTTACACATATACTTGTGCAGAGTTCTTGTTTAGTGTCGATAGGGTATGTGCAGGGCAAGCTGTTTATGCTATAACTTGTTCGCATTTTGTTGATATCAGGATTCTGAACCGGCAGAAAAGCCTAGAATACATAGTAACAGTAAGCTTTCTAGTCAAAAGAGATCAAGAAATGGTGATGGGAGTGTCATAAATCTGTCAGAAAAGAAGAAAATTAAAGAAGAATGGCATGATAGTCCTTCTGCTGATATCAGCTCTGACAATGCAGAAAATATCTCTCAGCAGAGTCTTGATAATGATCATTTTTCCAATAATTCACAGCAAGATCAAAATTTGGAACATCATGATGAAGATTCTGAAAAGATACTCAAAGACAGAGCCATCAGACGGTTGAAATTAGACATGGAGGAGAATAGGTTCTGTTACATTCCACCAAGGGTAAACCTTAAGAGATTTGATTACCTACATTATGTGAGGAAGAACGACGATGGTGCCTTGACTTATGTTGCTCATGCAGATTATTACATCTTGCTTCGCGCTTGTGCTAGGGTAGCTCAGGTTGATATCCGGATAATGCATATTGGTGTGTTGAGTTTCGAGAGGAGACTGGCTTGGCTGGAAAAAAGAATTGATCACTGCCTGCATCTGACTCCTGCTAGTATTACTTGTGAGTTCTGCAGAGACATGCCAGATCATTCCAAGGATGATCCAATGGGACTTTCGAAATTGAATTTGTGAAATGCATTACTTATTCAAAAATATAGTTTACAATTAAGAGGCCATTCTTGAAATCATATTATGGAAGAAAGTTTTGTACACACCCACAACGGAAACGGGTGTTGTTGAAGTTTGTTGGGTGCTGCTGTGTGTAGTTCTGGTTCTGGATAACTTTTTCCGTCTGGTAACATATTTGGGTGATGGTTCATTGTGCATTGAAGTAAATATGCCGTCCTTCTGAATAGCTGGTCAGTTTCAATATAAAGTTGGTTCCTAGGGATTGCTACCCTTCTAAATTACCTTTTACATAGGGTATTTTGGTCGGAGATTTATGAGAGAAAATATTAGAAGTGCAGGAAATAGACATTACTCCTGGGCTGATGAAGAAATGAGGTCTTCTTGTTCTCTTTGTTGGTGCAACTCTGCATTCCATATTGTTGGATGCTCTTTGATCGTAACTAGCATGAAAATTGTACATGTTTCTGGTCTCAACCATATCCGACACAATCCAGGATACAATTATGCCTCACCTACAAAAAGAAGCCGAAAGACAGAAATAAGGGTAAATACATTTGAGCTGAAATGGACTGGGCACTGGTAAAGGTAAGCAAGAGTAATCGTTCCAAGTTGTGACGTCCCTTTGAAAACAATACTAGTTTAGTTTCTTTTTACATGAACCAAAATTTTCATGGAAATTGACTAATCTTTCATGCTCAATTGTTGGACAGTGCCCCTGCTAGTCTCAGAACTGCCGAATGTTTTTTTTGTAACCCCACAAAACCATGGCTATTCCATGGGCAGATATTGTTGTAGTCTATCAGGATTGAGTCAAAACACTGTAAAAGGACCATCTCAGCCCCAGCTGTGAGTGTGACAATTAGTAGCAATGTTAATAAGCATTATGCATTTTGCAATATTTTTGGATGCAAGCAAGATAATTAGCAAATCCCCTACCAACCCCGTTAAATTATCATGCAGCTAAGCTCCATTTAGGTGGTCTAAGTACGATTTTCAGCAATTTTTTGTTACAATAATTGAGTATGAGACTAATATTTGTTCGAATTTAATGACTCAAAAATTATCTGAAATATTGCATTACTTTTTTTTTTTT